>JARKIC010002029.1:0-81402 GCA_029378375.1 Mycena olivaceomarginata
GTACAACTGCTCCACAACGCCGGTGCTGCAGGAGGTCCCAGGTGTGGGTCACACACCCCCTAGTCCATGGGTTACAGCGGTGGCGGGCGCCTGAGTCAAACCTCGCGAGCGCTGTGTCTACGGACCGCGCACTCGCGAGTCCCTCTTCAGCTACCTGAAGCCTACGGGACCCGCATCACAAATCCCTATCTCTCAAGGATATGTCAAACCCGGATGATAGATACATTGGAAGATAAGATGCATTCACATTGAGCCAGGTGCATTCGGCCGAATGTGTCTGCCTTGACTTGGGAAAGCACACATGGTGCTTTTGACCGCTCCCCCCCCCCTTTCTTTCTCTTACCACCACCAGCCTATTCTTCCCAGCACCGCGCCATCGCGTTAAGAGTGTTTCCAACAGGCAAGCAACTGCCGACTCACTCGTCAAATACCTCTGGAGCAATGGGGCCAGATCAAATCCCAAGGTGGCGACCCAACGGGAGGGAGGGGAGTGGGGATTAAGGGTCGCTGCAGAGAGACACATTAGTGGTGAGTTCACTGTCCCCTGACCCTCCTTTATGTACTGAATTTTTGTTTACTTGGTGTAATGTGTGGGGCTGTTGGCCTGTCTTGTCAAATACTTACAAGTTGGAGTATGAGGTGCCCATAGTTGTTTAGAGAGATAAAGCAAAGATTTTGAGGTCCACCTGCGGGAAGCAAGGTACCCTCCTTTCTTTACCGTTTTCTTTTTTTGTCATGCGGGCACAGTACCGGGGAAAATACAGATGTTACCACAGGAAGCATACTGCCCAGCCAGCTCGAGTTTAAACATGCACCAGGTAGCTCGGCCACGATGCACTGTTCCTCCAGAAAAGTAAGTGACTTAAGCTCGGGAGAACAGGTACTGCTCCACAGACCATTAGCATAGCTTCTAAGAGATAATTTTTGAGAATTTGTAGAGATTGGATCAAGCCATAGCACCACACTGTATTCTAACAGTTTCTTTATAGCAGAGAGAGCAGAGTGCAAAACACCCGTTGCCCACAGTGATAGGATCATAGGCCTCAATGTTGGGCTGGTTACAAACACTGCAGCACCCCAACCGCTTGTGTTAATAAGTGGACATCGAGCTGGCCAACAGCAACTTGATGTATGAGAGAAGTAGGTTCTCTCCGACCACAGAAAGAACACTCGGTTTTTTTTGAGAGCTTGATTGGAGGAGGCATCTACATACTCGGAAATGATATCAGCTTGTTGTTGTCTGAGATTAGAGTGTTTGCAGTGGAGCCACCAGGTCAACTGGTGGCTAATTTTTCTCAGGAACTCCCAGTCCTTGGGGGCTAACGTAGCCACCATTTATAGCCCCCATAGAGAGGATGAAATAATGGCTAGCACATGCCAGACAGTTGTCAGCAACAGCCTTTAGGTCAGCTGAATCATGTCCACATCAGACACAACTGCAGCCATCCCTAGATGTTGAGAGAGAATCCGTCACCACTCGAATAGCGCATGACCATGTGTTGAGGATCCAAGGGGAGGATGTGGCCAACCAGGCCAGTATCCATAGGTGGTGAGCAACCCACACAGAAGAACCTGAAGATAATGCAGAGAGAGTACTGCAACTATGCACCAGACCCTAGTGAGAGGAACCCACTCTGGGTGGCTCAAATAGTGGCTTCGGGTTCTGGATAGGGGGTTGGGGTTGTGTCCCAAGAACCTGAGAGGAGGAACCCGACTCAGGGGTGCTCCGAACAGGGGTTCCAACTGAATCCAAGACTAGTGTTGCCGCGACTTAGACTTGGCCGTCCTTAAGTCGACTTGGCTGACACGACTTGAGTCAGGTCAAGTCAAGTCGGAACTGAGACTTGACTTGACTTGCAAGTCAGTGCAAGTCGACTCGGAGTCACTTGAGTAGACTTGAGTCGGATTTCGGATCTGAGAATCTCCAAGAGCCTCAAAAGAGGCTTGTAACAGCCCTACAGCTAATCTACAGCAGCAGAATGTGCCGCATTTGCAACTGACAATGGCCATTTGGGTAATTCAATAATGATAGCTAGGATATCATTCACCAACGGAGTTTGCGATGTTGCAGGGTTGTAGTCCCGGTGTGCGGTTTGGAATGGGGATACAAAATGGCATGAAAGCGTAGGTTCGTAGAGTAATGAAGAGGTCTGGCAAAAATATAAGCAAACCCAATTTTCCATCTACGATGAAAGATGTCCGAACTTGCAGTTCGGAGATGTTGAATAAAATATTAGAAGTGGATGCCCATAATTCATTCAGCACTTGTCTTGAAATGCGAAGTGAACAGTTGATCTTGTACTGTACCGACGGACTTGTGTCAAGTGATCGTGGGAAGGGTGGCTGTACACCGAATCCAAATGCTTTGTCAGCATAGTGGAATCAAATCTGCGAAAATATAAGAAAGAAAAAAGGTAATTAGTAGCCCAAATAATCAGAAGAATGTAAGGTATCCATGCAACCCTGGTATTTGAACCAGATGAGGCTGCAAGTAACAAAAATGCCGAAAATAATTCAGCTGATGGAGTTGCCGTCGAGCTATCCATGTGAACGATTTCTATACCCCGGCCATTTGACCCTGCAACAGCGATGCTTCGCATGGCAGGAGGAGTACTACAGCATATTTTATTTATTCATTCTACTTTCTTTCATCAAACGTGTGTCTCTGTTTTGAACTCCACCATCTCTGCCATCAGCTTTGGCATTGCCGACAGCATTGGTTGCTTCTACTGAAATGTGAGGGTGTGCTCTTGTAAAAGTTGGAATTGCATGCTCAGAGCCACATTTGGAGGCCCAAAGCCTGAACACTGACTCTACTAGACTATAATTGGTTGAGGGCCAGAAACAAATTGTCTGGAATATGTGATACACACACTCGCTGAAAATATATTACTACAAGTACCTCTGAGTGTCTATTGCATAGTATAGCATGTTTTTACAACTTCAAAATGCTCGACAGGACCTTTTGCTTCCAAATATGAGGCCAATAGCTGAAATAGGGGCTTTATGGAATAATGCCTATTTTCGTGCTTTTGGCTCCATTGAAGGCTTAAGAAACATACCATAATGTGTTTTGTACTGTTAAATTAGCAAGATACTGTTCCAGGAGGTCTATTTAATTGACCCAAAGTTGCTTTACCATCAAAAAATGATCGTAAAGTGTACGCTGGCCCCTGTGGCTGTGCTCGGTTCGCGGGTTCTCTTAGCCGATCAATCATTCACAAGCGGAACAATTTTGTGTGATGCACAACTCTGTTTCAACAAATCATATCGAAATCAATCAGCTCTGGGAGCTCGTCCGAATCAAAGTCCACGGGCAATGAGAGGTGCCAAGTCTCCCAACCGTCACAGCTAAAATTCACTGGCCCAAGCAATCGGCGGGCAGGAGGTCCAGCTCTGACCTCTGGCAACAAGGCAAAGATTGCCGCTTCGTGAGCTGCCCGTTCAAACAAATGGCGGTAGAGTAGACTGAGGACTCCCTATTTTATTGATTCAGCTCCAACAATCCGTTTAGCTAATTGAACCAGAGACTTACTTCCAGGTTCGTAACCAATGTTTTAATCACAAATAAAATAATTCCGTGACGTTGGAGAATAGAGATATCATCGAGGAAGTTTAGATGAGCGGCAGCGAAGATCCGAATAAGCCTGTAAGATGGGCGCTGCATATCTATGACCCCCCCCATCATCCGCAGCCACCGCTTCAGGGGGATCGTTCGAGGTATGCGTGCAAAAAATCTTGTAGAGTCCTTCACAAGCAGATCAATGGCGCTGATTAAATGAACAGCATATAACCTACTGCATTGTCTCGAATCATCTGAATGGCTCTCAAGAACGCTTGCTAACACTATTGCACACCACTTTATGGTCGCTGGTAATCATACTCATTTTGGTACAAACTTCTTGAGTTTTCACAGCAACTCCAAGCGTATGGGCAAAGAATCTAGAAATATCAAGCTCACCGTGTGGCGACGAAGGTCTGTGGGACTGGCCGCAAATTCTCTGTAAGCAACAATCCGTTGTAGGAACAACTGTCTCTGATTGATTTCATTTACGAGCAAACTTCTCCATATCAACTTATCAAATTCCCAAGAATTCACCAATAATCATGTCTTCCTTTGTCAGCGCTGGGTCACAGTGAGTAAAGAAGTTTGGAGATTCCAATTTCGACTGAAAATAACCCAACTTTTGAATCACAAACTGCGCGGACCATCAAATGTATCAATATCTCAATTCATGTCCGACCTGCAAGCGGCTGTTCACAAGCCAATTTGGTGTCTTTCCTCCCAGCTAAAATTGCTATCAAGCTCCTGACACTCGACCCTAGATCAATGCTGAGACTGGCATGCTCGGCAAACGTATCGGTACTTGTATATTCTTCCCAGGCAGATTCTTTAAATTTCACCAGACGAAACAGTAAACAAACAGTAAATGCAAATGCCTCCTTGATCTCGTCAGAGAAATACTGCGCCAGAGACACTACCTGCCCCCGAGGATCCTGTCCAGGGTGCACGCACTCGTGCTGCAGGTCGCAAATGCCAGGGCTGCCACCTCAGACATACCTCCTCCGCCCACTGCTGCCCGTACCTTGAGCTCGGGAGATCAATCACGTGGCTATGCTGGACTCTCTGGTACGATTTTTCATTCATGGTTTTTTGTTTTTTGCTCACGTGAAAAAAGGGAATCTAGGCGACCGAAAGGGGAGATCATCAAAGGGTGTCCCCGATCCAACAGTTGTTAACCCAGGTTTGTGTTCCAGCGACGTTCCTTACTCAACTGATGTTAGCCCAAGTCCCTGCCCCGGGAGCAAGGTCAATTCCTCAGCCGGTATGCCCCTAAGGATTGCACTCGCTACTATTACTAATCCTTTATAGATCCTTCCACAAACCCCAGCACGTCGTGCTGTAAACGGGCTTGTTAACCAACTCACGCAGCAAGCTGCTATGGCGAGCCCCGGTCCTCGTCTCCGCGACCTCATCCATGCAAATTCCGATGTTGAGGACTCAGACACAGAGGATTTCCCTATGGTTCAACACCAACGGCCCCTTCCCGCACCTGCACTGTCTTCTGCCGCCGACTCTGATGATGAGAACCCACCACCTAGGAGGGCTACTGCTCAGAAAAAAGTACCTGGACGCCGTCGTGGTCGTGGAGGCACCGCTGCACCCACTCCGGCCGAAACCACTGAGGCTGGCAGTGCCTATGTCTTCATCGATCCGGAAGCTCTTGTCAAGACGAAGAAATCGGCTGATTCAGATTATTTCTTTGGACGCCGTGAAATTGATAAAGGATACAAATGTCGACTTTGCTCGTCCGTTTTCTCTCCCTTATCCAAGCTCACGATACTGATTTGTCCTACAGGCAAGAATATTCAACCGGTTCCAGTCTTTCCAATCGCCGCCTTCATTTTCAGAATACTGAAGGCCACATGGAAGCATACCTTGCTGCAGTTCAGAAATACGGGTTCGAAAACAAGCTACCGCAATTTCTTGAACAGAAGGCCAACAACGAACGTATTGTTAATGCCCAAAGAGTCCCATTCTCTATGACGGCATTCCGGGAGCAATTGGTCAAAGTCTTTGTGTCAAACGACCTTGTATGTTACTTCCTGGCCATGTTTCCACTCTGAGTTTGTCTTCTAGTCGGTCCATCTAATCGAAAGTCGTGACTTTCGTGATCTTTTACTCCTTCTTCGTGAAACTCTCACAGATAAGGAGATCCCTCACCGCACAAAACTCACCAAGCTTGTGCTTGAAGCCTGGGACCAATACTATGCTGATCTGAAGGCCACTTTTCGCGTGAGTGAGACTTGACGTGATTTCCTTGGCGCTGACTTCAGATCCAAAGGCTTCTGTCGGGAAAATTAGTTTCACAGCCGACATATGGAGTAGCAAAGGGATGCATTCCTATCTCGCAATCACAGCTCACTGGCTTGGACCCAGGGGGGATGATGGGCAGGTGGTTCTGCGCCAAGCTTTGTTGGCATTTCGCCGTATCCGCGGGGCTCATAGCGGGCAGCGAATTGCACGCATCGTATTCAATATTCTCGAGAATGCAGGGATCATCCGTAATGTGATTGTTTATCTTGATGTCATTCTTTAAAGTGCAATTATGATCTCACTCGGTGAACTTTATTTAGGTTGGGCATTTTACGTTGGACAACGCCTCCAACAATGCCACTTTTTTATTGCATCTCAGTATCCTGCTACAGGAAATTGGGGTCCACGATTTTGATGAGAAGCAGAATTATATCTGTTGGTTTTCTCATGTCATCAACCTCTGCTCCCAGGCCGTTATCCGGGTTATGGAGAAGGACGACGTTGACGCCGACTATTCAGACTCCGAAACAGATCCTGCCACAGAATCGAGCACGGGTTCCGATCCGGGACCACGTGCAACACGCTACACCCGCAAGGCTGGACCTATTCGACGGGCTTGTAAACGGTAGCTTTCGTGCGCAAGTCGGGGCAACGCCGCGACGAGCTTCAGGCTATCATTGAACAAGGTAACACTGACTCAATATGGCGAGAGATCACTGTTGGGGAGAACAACCCACCAATTGAAACTACGGTAAATCTTGGCATCTCGCAACCCATATTTCTCTGACTTGTATTGGAGATGACTCTGGCTTCAGTCACTGTAATAGCAGATGTCAAAACGCGCTGGGACTCTGTGTTCTATATGTTATGTCGCCTTCGATACTTGCAGCAGGTATGCCCAAATTCTGTCCGAAATTTCATTGGTCACATTATTATTCTAGCCTATAGTTCAGTTTTTTGCGATGAACCGGGATGCCCGAAGGTTTCAGCACCCACTAGAGAACAAGCACTGGAGTCGACTTGAGCTTATGGAATTAATTCTGCTGGTTGCAATTGGAAAAATACTTTCTAATCCCAGTTGACCTTTCCAATAGCAACCGCACACAGTGCAAGCAACAATGTCTGCCGAAAATACCCCTATCCTTGCCGGCTCCATCCCTGCGTTCGAGCTGTTCATGGAAGCGTGGAACGCTATGCTTGCTGATGCAGACCTAAAGGAGGAGAATATCTCAAAATTTATCGACCCGGGTCTGGCAGCCAACACGTATTACAACAAAATGGGAGATACAGATGCCTACATTATCGCCATGTGTGAGTTGATTCCTCAGCATCTGAATTACTTTTGAACTCGCACCTCAGTTATAAATCCTTCAATTCGATTTGAATGGATTCGGAAAAACTGGTCACGTACTGACCAAGAGAAAGCCAAAAAGATTATTCTTGATAAGGCAAGTCCAACGGGAGCTATAAACCCTTGGTTTTAATTCATGTCCAGCTTCGATCATACGAGACATCCCCAGTCGCTGCCGATGCTCGGTCTCAAACCAGTTCTCCAGGCCGCAGTGGGTCTGGATCAGATTCTCGGCCGCATTCCAGATCCCGCCCCGCTCCTCCGACACTGAGTGGTGTTACACAGGCGGCAAAGCGATTTCGGAATACCACCCTCGCACTTGATTTCACTTCAGCGAGTGGAGGGACAGCCGACCAATCAATTGAAGATGAGATGAAGCATTATATTTCCAGTTCTCTCCCTGCAAGGAAGTCGACAGACATGATTGGGTATTGGATGGTTTGGTGTCCCAATTATTTATTGTTAACTGCATCTAAACAATCTGCAGAACCACGGCAAAGCAACCTGGCCAAGGATATTTCGTCTCTTTGCTGATTACGCCCCTATCCAAGCCACCTCGGTGCCTTCGGAACGAGTATTCTCGTCCTCGGCTGAGACAGATACTAAACGTCGAAACCGCACCAGCGCCGTGCTGATGGAGGCCCTGCAAATGCTCAAGTTCAATTACAAGAAATCAAGGCTCAACTTTATGTCCGACTGGCAGACTGTCCCTGTCGCGGACGACGATGAAGACTGGCTTCAAACTCTGGCTGACACAGATGACACAGACAGGGATGTAATTTGGCGCGAGATTGTTGACAGTTGCAACTCGGCAGATGGAATCATATTTACGGAAATGCCAGAGGAGAACGACGAGTAATTGAATTTGTATCTTGCCGCAGTTTGACTGCTACTTACAGTTAGTATTGTAAAAACCAAGTGCCATCCAACCTCGTGAGTTAATATTGGTGTAACTCAACCGACTTGAGTCGACTTGAGTGACTTCAAGTGACTTCAAGTGACTTGAGCCCACCAAGTCAAGTCAAGTCAAGTCGGAAGTTACCGCAAGTCGACTTAACCAAGTCGACTTCCGACTTAACGAGTCGCGGCAACACTATCCAAGACCGATGGGTTCCTGAGGGGAACTCAGGCGAACCAGTCTCTGTACAACCCTGCCTGTGATGATCTCTTCCCCTTGGTAGGTAAGTGTCTCTCCTTGCCGCCACCTAATGGGACAGATCCAGCACTGCTAGGTCAAGATCCCCAGGCAAGAGACAGAGAGTAGGAGTTCTGGTGTTGTTGAGCGAAAGAGGAGCAAAGGCAAGACCAGAACAACGAGATGAGAACAAGAGCACTCCAGGCTCAAGTCCAAGAGCCAAGCAATCCAGACAAAGTAAGGCATGAGAATAGACAAGGTAGAATCTACTGTACAGGGGAGATTATACCAAGTTTATATACCTTCTACATAAATTAAATATGATCGCGATCGGTTACTGTATTCAACATTCAGGAACATTAATGCTGATGCTCCTAGTCCCTATGTGTTATCACCACAGCATCTAGGGGTCACCATAGAGTCATGAGCATAAAGGAACCAACAGGTGGCACCCAGGGACACCTGTCACCATTCAGGAGCGTAGTTGTCTTGGCAGGGATATCAGGAGTGAATATCCACCAACATAAAGGAGTGTAGTCATGACCCATTGGATATGGTCATTGGCATAGAGTCCGGGTTGCTAGCGCAAAGAACCCTGGTTGCATGTGTATGGTGACATGCCCTCATCGTATAGAGTCCCGGGTTACTGCGATAAGAACCCGGGTGGTAAAGCAGTGAGGAATCCATGTCTGCATGGATTCTGAATAAAGGTCCAAGGGATGTTCATGTCCCTGAGGGTCGAATGAGTGTTGTGGGCCAGGGAATAACCTGATCAAGGACAGGTTATTCCCAAAAAGGAATGTGGTAGAATCCGAAAAAGGATATCTGCCATGCTGAGTCTGGGTGATTCATGACAACAGTCCTGACACTAATCTAAAACACGAGCCACCAGTTGATCTGGTGGCTCCACTTGCCCTTCTGACCAGAAACCGAGGGAGGCCTATTCTCAGATGCAGCTTAAGAGCACTGTTGAGGATCTTAGGTTCTGAGAGCAGTGGAGCTTGCAAATCCGCAACAGACACAAGCTCTGAACTTAACAAACAAACAGACAAACATTTATGGGCCGCAAAGTCAGCTTTCAGGATAGCAAGACATTTCCTCTTCCTATCACCAGAGATCACAGAGATGCCTTCATGAACTGTAGCGAGAGAACACAACACAGCAAAGCTGAAATGGCCAGCACATAGCAAGTCATGAACAGTGGATGTCTTGAAGTCATTGCTAACATCAACAAAAGCTGAAGCGCTATATCTTGGTGTGTTCAATTTGGTCAGTACTAACACCGTAGTTATAGTTGTCTGAGCTGGTAGAGATTTAACCAGCGCCAGGTTCCTACCCAGCCGCGGTTCCGAGGCTCACAATCCCTGTAGCGGTAGTTAGATTGAATACACTGACCGGAAATTTCGGACCGTGTTATGTGTGATGTTACTGTGACAGAAAGTTGGGATGAGCCTCTCCACGGCGGCTGGCCGATAACATTTACAAACAACATAGCCACATTTGCCATCAATTCAAAAGAAATTCAACATGCATGCTCCACCATGGTATATAAAATACTTTGAGCTGTTGAAGGCATGATATATTGTCATATACAGACTATAATGAAAGGTGGGACCAGTAACACAAGTCTCTGAGAAGTTCTTCCCCAAAGGCTACCAAAACATGGCAATTCATGCTACAAGAGATGAATTCAGGTGAGTAAAAATGAGATTAACTTTCAGATGAGCTTGAATACACTTTCATGACTCTCTGGGTTCAGCAGATCAATATTCCTAAGATGTTGAAGACACCATGGTGAATTTCTCGAGAATTGCTTACAAATGTGGCTATGTTGTTTGTAAATGTTATCGGCCAGCCGCCGTGGAGAGGCTCACCCCTAACTTTCTGTCACAGTAACATCACACATAACGCGGTCCGAAATTTCCGGTCAGTCAAAATCTCTGTATTCAATCTAACTACCGCTAGAGGGATTGTGAGCCTCGGAACCACGGCTGGGTAGGAACCTGAACCAGCGCCAGACACAAAGGCACTGCCAGAACCAGCAGCATGCGACTACAGGAGGTCAGAAATGCACTGACATCACACAGCAAAAACGTTGGAGGTTCAAGTCACATGAGATGCAGCAAGCGAAAATATATTCAAGGTGTAGGGAGTGGGCGTCGTGGGGATACAGGCAAGCTACGGAATGAGTTGACAGGAGGCATATATATGGAAGGATGTGAGTTATAGAAGGCATAGTTAGGATACAGAATTGGAAATGGCAGAAAAGGTGGCAGATGTACCGGAGCAGGTGGTGCAGTGCAATCACCATTTCAGCACTCCCACTGAACATACACACTGCCTGAAACAATTAATGATAAGCTGGAGAAGAAGTAAATGTCCATAAAAGAAATGCTCTCACTGAGCCAACAGGGATGTCATGAATCACCCGGGTTCTATTTTTTTTTTGTGCGACGTGTCCGTGCGAATACAGACGCGTCTTAGCGGCATGGGACTCTCATGACGCCACCGTGTGACCTTCTCACAGTTGAAACCTGGCCACAGATTCTAAAGCCGCAGACTTGGGGAGTCTGCACCACGGGATACAGAAGACGTTAGGGACTAGGAACCCATACAGACGGATCCTAGTCCCCAGGAGGGTTGCTGGTTCCAGGCAAGGAGCGCGTGTCCTCCTGTCAAGTTTCTTCGTTCAAAAGACGCCCAATGATGAACTTGAGTTTGTCCTTCTCTGCATACAAGTTGAGCGAAATGATGAGTGTGTTGTAGGAGGGGGAAGAGATATGAGGAGGGTCGCAATAATCTGGACATCTGAGGGTTTGTCATTGTAGAGGTTGCTGAGCTTCTCTGCGAGGCCGTGGACAGTCGCAATATGAGAACACATTGTCCTGGGCTCGCTGGACTTGTGCAACCCATGCAGCTTCCTCCACACAACGACTACCCACCCATCGAGCCCTGGTGCATTTCCTTCAACCTTGCCCACATCCAACATCCTGCTGTACAACCCAGGCCTTCACTGCCTTACTGCCACTGCTCCCCAGTGGCTGTGGTTTGTCGCCCAAAACAATTAGCAACACACCTCTCAGGCGTAGTTCAGCTCTTGTCTCAAACTCCCAGTCGTCATACACCATAAGGTCAGACAACTTCATTCCACCTTTCACATCTCCAGTCAGTTTTGGGTCCATTGTTTCGGTTTCAGTTACGGTGTCAGCAACTGCCTCTGGGTTGGCTAAACAACGAGTAACCCAATGAGAACCCCAACCAGGATAAACCCGATAGACGCTAGTAGCTTGTGTGTTCCCCGAGCAGTAGGACCAGTTGTACAGCGTCCTCCCTAGGAGGCCATATGTCGTAGGTTGGGATGCGAGGCAGAACCTGGAACGAGTCGAAGAGGGTGTGGTATCCACTCAGGTATACAACCCGTAGTACTATGTGGAGGAAGCGGGGCAGGGTGGAGACAATGCCTATGTTAAGCCAAGGTAGAAGCCTGGGATTAGACGAGGTAGAATCTACTGTACATGGAGATTCTACCGAGCTTATAGGCTTCTAATAAATTAAAGTGATTGTGGTCAATTGCGATCAGTTCCTGTACCACAGCATTAAGGAGCATTAATGCTGATACCCCTAGACTCCTGTGTGTCAGTTTCCGTGGCGTCGGAGGACTTAGGAGACCCGATGTTTGGGTTTCCTAATCCTGAGTGCCATCGTATCCAGTGGTTCAAACCCCGATCGGTTTGCAACCACTCATGTACTTCATGTTTGCTTCTGTGTCATCTGTAATGTGTCTAGGGACTAGGATCTGTTTGTACAGGTTCCTAGTCCCTAACGTCTTCTGTATCCCGTGGCGCAGACTCCCCAAGTCTACGGCTTTAGAATCCGAGGCTGGGTTTCGACTGTGAGAAGGTCACGTGGTGGCATCATGAGAGTCCCGTTCCGCTAAGACGTGTCTGTATCCACACGGCCATGTCGTGCGAAAAAGTAGAACCCAGGTGATTCATGACATACAGTTACAGTTCGGTTGCAGTTTGAGCAGCAGTGAGCAAACACAGGCACCTCAGTTATGGTAAGGGTTGGCGGCAAGCAACACAGGTGCCTCGGTCAGTTACAGTTCAGTTACGGTTGAGTCAGCGGCAAGCAACACAGGTGCGGTGTGTGGTTATGTTTTGGTAGGTAGCGAGCACAGAGGCCAGAGAATGAATCAAGGGGAGAGCGATGTTAAAATGAAGCAGAGTATGTGGCACGGTGGCCCATGACCTGTTGGAGGGTCAGGTCACACGAGATGCAGCAAGCGAAGATATATTCAAGGCTGAGGGAGTGGCCATGATGGGGATACAGGCAAACTACGGAATGAGTCAACAGGGTAAAAGATAGCCACCACTTACCTCAGACTCAGGGTACATGACAGGACGTACAGGACCACCCACTACGCGATCCACACTGGGAGCAGACAATGAGTGGGAAAGTGTGGGTGTTGCAGAAACACCGTAGGGAGTTTCAGGCTGAACCAATACAGAAAGAAAGGTGGGAGGGCAAGACGCAGCAGGAGCTTGTGGCAGAGGGAAGCAACAAGCAGGAAGATCAGAGGGAGGAAAAGAATTCCGAACCAGCCCTTCGCAAATTAGGAAGAGACAATGAATCAGCACAGCACTTCCATATATGTGTGCTAACCCTTTAGCTAACTTGCATCCCAAGGCCAAATGCGATCAATAAGCAGAGGCTCAACACATCAGCACTTCCATATATAGGTGCTAACCCTTCAGCTAACTTGTATCCCAAGGCCAAATGCGATCAATAAACAAAGGAACAACACATCAGCACAGCTATACAATTTAGGATGTTAACCCTGTTGGAGTTACAAGTTATGTGCATGCACTGCCTCTGTGGCGCACTTTGTTACCAGGTCCCCGCCGTTCATTCCTGTGCCCGTACCTGTACCTGACAGACTTAATTTGTACCTTAATTACAGCAAAGTAATATATATGTAGTGTAGATAGCGAAGAATTCCCTGCACATTTGCAACAGGCTCACTGCTAATACTGGATTGCTCTCTTGATTCCAACAAATCCTCAATTAACCCTTCAACTATGTTCTTGTATAGGCCAAACCTAAAGGTTCGGCAATAAGCGGGGAAACCCATTTGTGTGGGCTGTATCTCCGCTCCAGTGACTCAATAACCTGATGGACACCTAGGTTCAGAAGTGCCGGTGGTAGATAGATAAAGTGGATAATATTTTCTTCATCTATGTCTACTCCAGGATTCACAAATTACAGATTCTATTCTTCCCCCAGAACTCGGACAATTACATAAAAAAGAAGAGTCAATGTTATTTGATCCAAAATTGTGGCACAAAGGTGAGTACGTAGATCACCAGCATTTTGGCTTTTACCCCAGTCCCTACTTCGAGATAAACGGATAAGTACTGGGCAAACGGTGCTGTTCTTTCGGGCGAGTAGCATGTGTCCGAGTCCTAGGGAAGACATCAGCTCCTGATTGTCGGCACCATCCTGAACTCACCCCTTACAGTGGCCGCTTCAAGGTTGCTGTGAAAAATCCTCTAGATATTAAGTATCCTCTGTGCCAGAAAGACTTCCATCAGACCCTGCAGTACATTGGTACAAGACCTGAACATTATAGCTACATTTCGATCAAATTTGGCATATGCACTGCCTCCTTTTCGATTCATCATGTTTTACACAAGGCACCTAGGTCATTGAGTTGTTGTAGACACATCAAGTCGATACTTGATCATGTTTTGAAGTCATTACAGTATTATACGCCCGAATGGGACACCATCACCCAATGGGACAAAGCACTATTGCAGCATGAGCACTTATCTCCTCACCTCGAAAATTTGTAGGCATGTTTCTGAACATATTGGCTTTGAGTGGGTGAAGTATTAGGACAGGGGTGCTGGTACCTCCTGCTACTGAAAGACATCAATGTTGAAACCACAGAAAATCGAAATTTCGAACTTGAATAGCTTGCTTGTAACGGCCCGAAAAATCCTCCCAAAAATTCTGAGAACTCATGCATAGCATCGGATATATGTCCTCCAGGTTCATTTGGTATAATACTGCTGAAGTGGCCACAACTCGTCAACCAGAGGACTTTCAGGCCATAACCGGTCTGTGACACATGTGACATGCATAACTTTCCGATCACATTTCGCTCACTTGCAGTGGACATGGAAGCTTGAGCATTGTCATATACATTCTAGGAAGCAATTAAAAGAGATTCCCAAGTAGAATGATATTTTTTGGGCAGAAACAGCAGAGATCTGGCAAGTGGTGGCTGTCCATCCCATTGGCCTGTCCATCAACTGATAAGGGAAATTGAGACGGATAGGTCCCGATCTCGACAACTTCATGGTCGATTGCCCTAAAACTTGTTATATGTGAACATTGGACCTAGAACTAACCTCTGGGTGGCTTAGATTTATACAAAATGTCCAAGTCTGTATCATAAACGGCGAACAAATTTTGATCATCCCATTCGGGCATATAATACTGTACCACAATACCATAGCCCTAAATGAAGTCAACCATGGCTAAAAGTACCGAAAATCACCCGGTTTCAAGCAACCCGACGGATGGTATGTGCAGCAGGGCTCAAATATTGTGGTTTGTCGACCTGGAGGCTCTAGAACCTATGCTACTGATCATTTTAAGCCAAAAATCTCGGAAAACGGCTTGGTATTCGCTGACAACTGTTTGTTTGTCCGAGTTCTAGGTTTGTCCGAATCGGTTGGGGGGGATAGTAGTGCCAAAGAACTCAGCGCCCATCGATATTTGATCTCAATTTAATCACCGTCTCGGAGATCGGCGCATTGAATCACTGTGTTTGCTTAGATCTGGTCCCCGGAGATTAATAGTAATATCCCAGCCAGTATGTATTGATTTCCGCGGATCCACGATACAGGATATGGATTATAGAAGAAAATGCTATCCAGTACAAACTTCCGCCATACGCGAGCTAAGTATGCAGGAGCGCATATGCAAATTTGGGCTGTGAGGAATGGCATAGGGAAACGTACAATGTTATGGGAAACAATGAGCTAATCCAAAAGACCCGGCGGCCAAGGGAGACAATAAATCAGGGGAGAAGAGAATCAAAAACACGGGGTATGAGTTTATTGAACAGAGAGCCGCACACGTGTGCCTCGATGGATTCTGGACCATGGTGTGCAGCCTGAGGGCGAAAATGATCGGGGATATGAAACGCCGGAACTGCCGAAAGCACTTGTCTTGAGCCATTCATGGGTTGACCAGTAATTGGATGACCTTTGAACAGTAGATGAGCGCGATAGGATGGAGGCAACGCAACACGAGTCTTGCGCTAAAAAATTCCAATCTTCTGTTCGCTCCAGAGAATGTTCTTCGCTCGACGGTTTACCAGCTGACCACCTTCTAGTCCCAGCTCTGGCGTGCAACAGGGTCCCAAAGGTGACATGTTCAAATAAAGAAAATGGCATCGTTTCACTGCACGGAAGTGATTATCAGCGATCATCGGACCTTCCTTGGAGCCAGATGAGCGTGCGACAGCTAAATTTAGAAATGAAATCCAGAAATCCAAACCCCACATACTGACAAGAGGAATGCTAAGAGCGACAGCAAGCATTCAGCACAACCTTCGGATGGAATACTGCAGTTCACGAGGGACGGTATAAAAGGACAGCCAGAAGACGGAATTGAACAAGTTATCCCCTCTGAACAACATTGAATTCAACGTTCTTCACTTTAATCAGGTTCGATCCATTTGTTTGCCGCTATAGAGTGTATTAGATTTCGCAAAATGCCCATTCTCTTGGCGTTTTTCGCTTAATCGAAACTGAATCTCACAAAATCTCACTGAACGATTTACTCCACGGAATCCGTGAATAATGACATCACACATCAAACACGCCAACGTGACTTGTGAAGCTCAACTGACTCTCTCCCAAACCACCACAGTACTCAAAGTACTCAAGCATGCCGCTATCCCATGTTACCAAAACATTTCTGGCTCTTCTGCTACCCATGTCTATGGATGCCGACACCCAGTTTTTCACCATATTCCAGCCGCAATCCACAAATCATGCCGCTCGTGCAGGCCTTTTAGCGGCACAGCTCGAGTCAGAGCAAGAGCGTGTACCACCCGAGAGATCGCGACCTGAAATTGGAGGGGAGCGGATCACCTGGCGATGGTTAACACGTAAACTGGACCGCCGCGAGTGCTTATGGCGATTCAGGTAATTATATGCCTGTGATTTGCACATAACTTTGCTCATGAAACCAGGTTCTACCCTGAGGAACTTCTGGATCTAGCCTCTGCAATGGAGATCCCCGACCCCTTCTGGACGGCGAGCGGATCTCGATTTTCTGCTCTAGAAGCTTTGTGCCTGCTTCTTGCACGGTTCAGATCGGCGGGCGATATGTATGAGCTATCCATGAAATACGGCCGTTCACAGTCCGCCATTTCAGAACTGGTCAACGAGCTATCCGCCTACCTCAACACGACATGGGGCCACCTCATGTTGTTTGACACTGATGGCCTTCTGACTCCCGAACGTTTCAAAGCGTATGCGGATGCCATCTACGCGGCCGGAGCACCGCTTCGATGGGTCTGGGGATTCATCGACTGTACGATTCGTTCCATCTGTCACCCAACGTGGCTGCAACGGCAGCTCTATAACGGCCATAAAAAGGAGCATGCAATGAAATTCCAGGCGGTCAAGACACCGGACGGAATGATCGCACATTTGTGGGGTCCCGAAGTTGGACGAAGAAACGATAATCACCTTCTTTCTGTGTCCGGAATTCTCAACTTCTGCTACATGCACGCCACACGGCCAGAAACAGACGAAAATACACCACCATCCGAGCGATATTATCAGCTCTTCGGCGACCCAGCGTACGGAGTCAGTCCAGTCCTTATCAGTCCATTCTCTGGGCCTGGTGATCGGACGGAGGCTGAACAGGAATTCAACGAACTCATGTCTGCTGTTCGCATCGAGGTCGAGCATGGATTTGGGGGAGTTACTTCCTTGTGGCCGTTCATGAATGCGTGGTGGAAGCACCAGATTTGGGGATCTCCAATCGGACACTATTATTGTGTTGCGGTGTTGCTCACCAACGCACATAATTGTTATCGCCCGAACCAAACGGCAGAATACTTTCAAGTCATGCCACCAGTTCTGGAAGAGTACTTTCATCACTAGTTTTTGTACCCTCATCCGAATTCATTCAATACTATGTTATACATTCAGATTTGTACTTGTAGAAAATTGAATAGCTAAGATTTATCGAGGAGACCCTGCAAAAGATTTGCCATGAGAGCGCGATTCTCCTTCGCGTCGTCAACGAAAGCCTTCATCGTATCCTCAATCTTCTTCTCATGCTGATGGCGCTGTTCACTCTCCTTCTCCAAAAATTTGAGGATGCTAGCGGATGTAGACGATGTCGCATCGGTACGACGATCCATGGCACGGCGGCGCTTCGACTTCCTCTTTCCACTGACATCATCAAAGGAAGAAGAAACCGACAACGAGCCCTTGGACCCATCATCGTCGCTCGCCGGGGACGGGGAGCGGGTCGGTGAACGTTTGCGGCGACGACCGCGCATAGCAGCATCACGGATCGTTTCACCGGCGATGCGGTCGTCTTCATTTTTCTAACGGACTGGTCAGCATTGTTAAATAAAAGAGACAACTGGGACACACCTTTTTTATGGCTGCCTTTGCATCATCGGACTTCCCCTTCGCATCGTCGTATTGTTTCTCCATCTGCTCGAGGAGCGCCGCCATCGGAATGCTGATGTCGGGCTTGTCGAGATATTGCGCAACGGATTTGGCATCTTCGCTGTCAGGGTTCTACAATGGAATTAAAGTTGGGAAAGAAAAGTTATGAGTTACAAGCAGCTCACCTTCTTGAATGCGACCAAGGCTTTTGCCTTCTGTTGGATGGTGGTGGGCAGGACGTCGTGCTCAAACTTGTTTTCCATCAGATAGGTCTTGAGTTCTTTCCAGGCGTCGCCAACTTTCGGAGCAAGGAAGGGCTGTAAAGCAACGACGGCGCGTGCGATCTGGAGCAGAGCCTCGCCACCGATAACACCACGAGTAGCCTTGGCATCATCGGGCCTCTCACCCGGCTGTCTGCCTCGTTACCCGGTACCTTCGCAGTAGAGCTCTGACTGAGCATGTGGGCCCCGTCCGACGTATCCCGGGCCTGAAGGGAAGGCATGGGGCCACGCGGAATATTGATTGTAGCGTCGGCAAGAGGACGAGGGGTGGGGGAATGATGTCCGGCTGCTGTGGTAAATTCATGTGCAGCGAAATGGAGGTGTAGTTGGGAGGGAGGTGGGTACGAAAGGCGGCTGCCTGCGGCAGAGATAGGGTCTCCAGGTTGCCAGTTGGAACCATATTCCGCATCGTCCCCAAAACCCGTGGTCATTTGGGACGGAAGAACCTTGATAAGGTCGACAGGATCTGGGAAGTCCATCCTCGTGTCGTCGGTGTATATGTCGGTAGGTAGGCTGAGATGAGGCATAGAAAACTTTGGTGGTACGCACACATATCCGACCATTTTATGCCTCTCGCTTAGAACTTATGACGTCCAGCTTGCGTCCAGCTCCGTCGGTTCCATCGGGACTGTGGGGCCTGCGGGGCGCCATTGGTGAGATTACGTTCATCGCCGATATGAGAGGAGAAACGCGCATAGCGGCTTGGTGTCGCGTCAGTGTGGAACGGTGTGGACGCGTCGGCGAAGGTCGTGACGACTGCACGGGACCAGTCATCAATATACGTTACGGATATGTCATTCGGGGTAAAGCATTCTCGCTTGCACCTCACAAAATCTCACGGCCATCTCGCTCAAAAAAAACCCCCATCAAATCCATATCTAATACACTCTTATATCACACCTCTGACTCGAAATTCTTGCACAGATACAATGTCGATCACCGTCCAGGTCAGTATCAGCAACAGGATGAGCGACGAGATCAGCCCCGGCAAAGCATTCAACATGCCGCTGGCGACCGCGGGCCCAGTCCTAACTGCGGGCACCGTCCAGGTCCCGCCCAGGGATTCTATCGCGACCCTCAACCCCATTAGGAACACCGACGGGGGCGCGTACACGGGCTCCGCCGACCAACCTGTTGTCCAGGGCGTTGTCGTATACACCATCCCCGGCGCCATAGCCAACCTCATCATCTACTTCGACAACAATTGCAACAAGTGTCGCCTCGACACCGTTGCACCCGGTGTTCCCATCACCGCCGAAATTGTCATGGCGACTGCAATCAAGAACCAGGCCTGGGTCACTGACGTCCTTGTCGTCGGAAGCGACGTTTACACATACACGGTTGGTTTTAATTTTTTTTTAATTATTGAATTGTTTTGAGCTGATTTTCCTCCCCTTTCATTAGGCCAAGGCCGAGGCGAGCATCGAAGGCGACAGAAACCAATGTCTCGTGACGATTGTTGCCGCCCAGAACTAACATACAGCTTGAATAGCGCGCAGTTGAACGAAATCCGTGTTGTATTAGATAGTTTAAAATGTGATCGCGTTTTTTGTGCCTTCTACGAGTTCTAAAGTTAGCTAATAAGTAAAAAGACGTGAAAAATTACACAATATGGCCAGAGACCAGATCTTTGAATAGAGGGTCGTGGTGTCGCGGCATTCGCCGGATTTGGCGGGATCAAAACCAGCTTTGCATCCTGCTATCATGACAATCAACTCGCATCGCCCTCCTCAACGCAGCAATGAACCGCACCATCCGAACAGTGACATGCCCTCCCGTTACACAACCCCGATGAACCTTCTGAATATCTGCCGGGTTTCAACACAGCGCTAATGACCCAGAATCCATACAAAAGTCAACCACAGCAATCCGTGGCGATTTTAGATCCTCGTCATTCAGGTTCCAACTCACCTGTTGCGGCATTATAATTTCGCTCATTGGACACGTCATCCTTGTGCTATCTCCCAGTGTGTTGTGCAACGGAAATCAACTCCTCTATGCTGGTGATCTACTTCAATGCTGAACAGTGCTGACCACGGCACGGCCATTCGGACTCGAAGATTGTCAAGAAGGTAACAGCCGACGTCGGGCTTGCAACACGGTATATCAGAAGCTTCAACTTCAACTTAGCTCGGCTCGCACTCACGGAAATCGCCCACTACAGGCTAACGCGACATCGCACATCAAAATCTGAGCGGTGTACTTCACCAAGAATTGGCTGAAATCCCTCTCCCCAGCATGGCAAAGGCTATTGGGATCGATTCTGACATCGAATAAGCCATCACTCTGCACGACAGAACATACTGTACATACATTATTCACACTGTATTTAGCATCCATATGTAACATAAACCATTTCGCTCTCGGCATGAAAATAGCGGCTGCATATTTCCAACCCATCTGAGATGTATGATTACACTCGGTCTTCTAAGGTCGATGGATGAGTTGACTAAGGCATGGGCGACGACAGGCCTTATGATGAGCATCTCGCGACATTCGCAAAATCTCAGGACGACTGAGGGGTCGATGTCGAAGCGTTGATCCCGCGGTTTGAGGTCATTCAGGATCTTCTTAGTTCAGAGTTGGGCCATTCAAGTTCTCTTCTGATTAATAATCATGAGCAGCCAAATCCAATACCTATCTCTCGAGGATACCTCAAACCCGGACGATAGATACATTGGAAGATAAGATGCATTCGCATCGAGCCAGGTACATCCCCTCCTTTCTTTACTGGTTTTCTTAGGCTTTGTCGTGCGGGCGCAGTACCGCACCTCCTCGTTGATGCCCTGGTGTGCCATCTTTTCCTGTCGCGCTCCTTGGCCCTGGAATTGGGTCATGTTTGTGAAGATACAAAGTAAGCTCAGTCGGGCATGTCAAGGTGAATGACGGTATTATCCAGCCACCTGTGAAGATACAAAGTAAGCTAGATGAGAATAAATAAGTAAGGGAAAGATAAAGTAGGAATAAGAGACGCACCTCAGTCGGGCACGTCAAGGTGAACGACTGAGGTATGAATCCTAGCAACTGGGACTTGATAGGTGATCGGTAGTGATATAAATCAGGAGGTGAATATAAGTAGTCTCCCCTAGGCAGACACTTCAACAAAACGTGAGCTCGTACCTCGCTTGTTGAAGAATATAAGTCGGTAGGGAGGATATGATTCATATGAAACGGGGGAATAACGGTGCTGAAGGGTGCACGAATGCGCCCCGACTGTATGGCCAGCCGAGCCATGTTCAACAATGTTGTTATTTGTGGATTTGGTTATAAGGAAGATATGAGAAACCGAAGGTGGCTCAACGTATTTTGAAAATTTTACCGTCGCGAATTGCGCCCGTTCAACATTGTAGTAACGTGACCGGGCCGGCTTTCGCCAAAGCCGCTATCACCGACAGCGTTGGCCACGTCCCCGGCTGCTGTCGACGCCGACGCCGACGAACGACCGACCTCTGGAGCTGGTGTTTGGGCCACTGGTGTAACTTAACTGCTTATTATTGCTGCGGCGCTTTCCAGTAACTTGCATGTCTGTCCTTCTGCTCAGACGACGCGCCACTCGGCCAATCCAGTCCATACCTTCTCTTCGTTTCCCCCCTTCCCTGACTGCTCTGCGAACCACAACATCCACCGCCAACCCCCCACCCGCACGGCGCGCCCTCGGTACCTTCGCCACCATTTCTCTCCTCTCCGCCTTCTCCCTCGGCGCGTACACCCTCGGCGCCATCTACCCCCCGCCCCCGCTCTCCCTCCTCTACCCGCGCCCCGCGCCCCCGCCCCCCGCCGACCCCATCTCCCCCGCTTCCCTCGAATACACCGCCGCCCTCGAAGCCACCCTCCAGTCCCTCCCCGCCCTCACCGCGCTCCGCACCGCCCCCGACGCGGCCGACTGGTACGAGACGCGCCCGCACGCGGCCCTGCCCGACTCTGCGCGAACGCACAAGCTCACCATCGGCGCGCTCCGCGGGCCCGGGCGGCTCGCGCTGTTTCCTCTAGCCAGAGTCAGAAAAGACGAGAGCGCGGCGGTGGTGTTCGTGCACCTCGGGCGGGGGCTCTGCGGGCACGACGGCATCGTGCACGGGGGACTGCTCGCGACGTTGTTGGATGAGGCGCTGGGGCGGAATGTGCGTGTTTTCCTCTTTCTCGGCATTGTGATGGTTCTGACGCGATGTATGGATGGGGATTTAAAGGCGATAACCAACTTTCCCGAGAAGGTGGGCGTGACGGCGACGCTGTCGTTGAAGTACAAGGCGCCGACGCGCGCGGAACAGGTGTGTTCGGGTGCCCTTCATTGTCTTCTTGTCTTTCGTACCCATTATCCCCACCCACAGTTCGTCGTGATGAAGACCCACCTCGTCTCGGTCGACGGCCGCAAAGCGCGCGTCGCGGGGCGCGTCGAGACGCTCGACGGGACGCTGCTTGTCGAGGCTGAGTGAGTCTTTGTCATTACTTGTTTCTTCCTTTCCTTGCCTTGTTCGGTTCTACCTTCTACATTTTTTTTTCTTTCCTTGTTCTGTTCCGTTCCCCATCTATGTTCTCCGCGTTTGTTTTACGCACCTGATCTCCGGGTTTGCCACCTTCTCGGGACTGCGTACGCCCGGGCGAATTTCGTTCCGTTGCCTTCTCGAGCGGCGTGTGATTTTTTGGGGGCATGTCTCCAACGCGTGTGTGACCCCAGGCCCGCACTCGCGTTTGGTCCTCCGCCCGCACTCGACGCGAGCCTTCGTTTCTCGAGCAGTTTATCATTTTCGCTGTATTGCCTTGCTTTGCATGCAAGCCCGCCTTACTTTAATTTCCCGCCGCCCACACCACCCCCTTCCTTATGAATTCCCTTGTTTCCTCTGTGTCCGTGTCCATCCATTCAATTTTCTCCATGTTTATCCCGGGCATCCAAACCTAACACCCTCCGCTTCCCTCCCCACAGAGCCCTCTTCATCCAACCCCGATACTCCAAGCTGCTCGACACCGCCGCTATCCGGCAGCAGATCGGCGGGCCGCCGCCGCCCGAGCCCGTCCTCGTTGAGGGCGGGGCGGATACGGTTGTTCCGAAGTGATCATCTTTGGAGGCGGCGGAGACCTTTTTTGTTCGATTTGCTGGGACGTACGTACGCGTGGCCTCGGGGTCTGATTAGAAGTAAGTTGCTGGGTGCTGGGTGTGGGTGTGGGTGTGGGTGTGGGTGTGGGTGTGGGTGTAGATGTAGACGGGGGCGGTTGAGATGAATGAATAGATCTCTCTCTCGCTCTCGCTCTCTTAACTGGTTCGCGTTGGACAATTCGAGGCGCATACATACGCGGCTTTTGAACACACCATCCCTAAACTCTCCTCCTCTAGCTAGCTTCCATCGTTCAAGGATACATTCAAAACCCACCGGTTCAAAAAAAAAACATCTGCGTAGCCGGGATGTGACCTGGCCCCGAATCGAACGGGGGCTCCCACTGACTTGGGTTGACAGAACAGATTTAGATGTGATGGTGTGCGCCACGCACTGCCAGGTCTGTGGTATTCAAGCGAGATTGCGGCCGGTGTTGAGATGTGTGTACCTAGGTGTGTTCAACCGACCGCGAGAACCGTGGGGTGAGCGTATTATTTGGTGGTTGGGTTGAGATGAATCATTCCAGATCCAGATCCGAGCTTCGAGGAAGCGGACTTCGACCATCTTCGTATTGTAGCTAACGGAAACGCAACGGCCCAAAAGACTCTATTTTGAATGATCTACGACCTGGCCCCGAATCGAACGGGGGTGCCCACCGACTTGATCAAACTTTGCTGGGACAAGTGTGATGGGTGTGCGCCACGCACCGCCAGGCCTCTGTTGGGTATGATTGAGAGCGGGTCGAGTTTGTTCTCCGAAAATGTTAGATGTACACTGTAAGACTGAGACCGGGTTTGATTCCCTGGTTGACCGGGTTATTTTCCCCCTTCACCTGTTATATGGGTCAAATCTGGGTGAATCAAGATCGGGTACACTTGACCCGTCGAAACGGGTGATTTCGGTTACCCCGTTCACAGAGCCCCTTTCACCCATTACGAATTCACCCATCCTATTAACCTGTTAAACGGGTTGGGCAATCGGGGGGAAGGTGACCGTTTACCGCGTCGATTTTTGTGAGCACAAAACTCAAAGCAGTCAACTAGAAATATGTCTGTGGATTGAATATAAGTAGATATTTTCGGTGCTGATGAATTTTAGCGGCACATCGCGACTTGAAAACAAACAAGTCCATTGAGACATTCAAACTCCGCTCCGGCTCCGCTGCACGTGCGATGAGTCAGGTTGATATTGATGGATCAGCACTCTTCTTTCCTCCTACCACCATCGCCAGCCATCGTCGTTGCCCTCGTCAAGAACCAAGCTCAATACACAAGACACAAGAATACAGGTTCTGTTGCCTTTTGGGATGTCTTCTCTGGTATCTGGGGCTCTCTAGGGTTCTGTAACTCGGTATATCTGGCAATGGCTATCTGGCATCCTCTGGTATCTGCTATAGGCTCGGGGATTGACTCGGTTCTCTGTGTGGACTTGGACTGGTTTCGGGAATCAATTTACTAACCTGTATTCACCTCTTCCCAGGTTTTCAAGTTTGGAGGGTCGGTTGCAGGTGTGCGCACATGGCTACACAAGGTGAGTTTGTTCCCTCTCTTCCTGATCTTATTCTCATGTGTTTTCATTTCTGTAGGTCTTACTTTCTTTGTAGTTCAGATCTCTTGGTCCGATCCATCCTGTACCCAATTATTTACAACAAATATATATGATTTGTGCGATACATCTGAGCCTGAAGATGACCCTGTAGTCGGGAAAATATAACCCGATATTCCGGCTGACTGAGCCTTTCAAATCTTAGTCAAAACACCCCGCCTGACGAGCTTTGTTCACCCGTTTGCGTATTAACCCAGTAAACGGGGCATAAAGGCTCACCCCAAATGGTCTGTCGAACCGGGTGAAAACGGAAAAATATTTGGTGACTTTAACCCATTGTTGACCCGTTCTTCACCCGGTACAGTAACCCGTTTTTGTTAGTGATTTCTTTGGCCACCGGGTGACAATGGCCCACTAAGTGGTTTATTGTGATCCAGTCAGTGGGTTAATTAACTAGGAAATTTCCCCCGGTCTTGGTCTTACAGTGTGTATTTACTTAAGCGGCCACGAGAACCGTGATGTGAGCCTATTGTTTGGTGGCCGGGACGAACACCCTGGCTCCGAGGATTCGAAGATTAGCAGGGTTAGGTGATCTTTAATCTCTTGCAGACATACCAAGCTCATACCTCGCTGTATAGACGTTATAAATGGCCAACAAAAACACACCGGCCCAGAACAAAAAACAAGAAGCACTGGTCCTATGACCTGGCCCCCGAATCGAACGGGGGTTCCCACTGACTGGTCTACTAGCCGGGCAGATGTAATGGGTGTGCACCACGCACCGCCAGGTCGGTATGATTGAGAGCAGAGATCGAGCGAGTGTCTCAGAAAGCGAGCAACCGTGGTTGGTTGAATACGACTTGGGATACATAGATACTTCGACTCTTTGTGACTCTGTCGACAGTTGCAGAAAATAGTTTACAAACCTCGAGCTCTCCTTCTGTCGGGGCATGCGCGGAGGCTCGTCCGAGTCACTGAAACAAAACCACAGCCAAAAACCCGCTGTTCCAAAACAAAATAATCTGAGCAGTGAGAAGCCACCGCCACACACGCACGACCTGGCCCCGAATCGAACGGGAGTTTCCCACCGACTTCCGTTGACAGTTTCCTTCGGTAAATCTGATGGGTGTGCGCCACGCACCGCCAGGTCTGTGATACACTGATATGTAGGATCGAGGTCGGGGTTGAGGTGTAGAAGTGTGAGAAGCTGCAGTGTCAAGTTCAACCGATCGGGGGTAAACCGCAGGAAAAAAAGATACCAACGTCCCCCGAGCCATTCACTGTGTTCAAGGGTGAGCTAAACCGATTCTGTTTAGCTAAGTTTAGATATGGATAGGCGAGTTTAATCGGCCACACAGATCATTTTAGACGACTACGCACAGTGTCTAGGTAGGTCACGGTAGCCGATGTCCAGTTGACTAGGCAGAGTCTGTATGGGGCAGTGTAGGTGAGGGTAGGTATGTACATATGCAGAGCTTCACAGACCTGAGTTTTTTTTGCCAACTCTACCGTTGTTGGGATCGAGTTCAAACAGTACTCAAACTTGCCGCTGGTCGGCGCTGGGGCCGAAGTATAGTATCCTGCTCGTCTCACTCAAATACAGCCGGATTCCTCCCAGTGTGAGCAACATACACCTACCTAGTATCTGTGGGTAAAATATCAGAGCATTCTGAACTTCGAGAGAAGTTTTTTTTTTCTTTCAAACCTGAAGTTTTTTCCGAAATGAATAATGTGACGCCTGAAACGTCATAAAAGCGAAGGCTTATCTTGTATACTTTAAAGTTTTATCGACTGTCATAAAACTCGTGGAGTCTGACTACGGGAGACTATGTACATGATAGTCACGGGCTGTGCCACTTGTCGGCCCGGCCCCTCGTTATGTGTGACGGCACACAAAATGTGACCGACTTCAGGGGTGTGTCTTAAAGTCTTTCTTCCATCCCCTGCATCCATGTGCTTCCCTCTGGGCTTCCACCGTTGCTGGAAGTACAATGAAGATCTAGACGTCATTTTCTCTCCTTGGGAGCATCCCTACAACCTGGAAGATTACATCCAATCTTTCCTCCATAGTCTTCAAGGGCGCCAACCATCGCAGAAACGTATGTTTCCTCAGTCGCATACTGTCGCACCCGCGGCCCCACCGGCTACCCATTCCTCATTGTCGAGTTGAGACACCAGAATTTCTGGAACTTGCCGGTCCACCTGAAAGTTTGCGGCGACGACTCGCCCAAGAAGATGCCGCGGTTGACACTCGGAGGGGTCGATCAGAGCATGCGCGGGCTGGTTGGCACTTGGCGCTACGACGTTTTCCACACGATGTCATCCCCGCACGCCTACGACGCCCCCGAACTTGTTGATCTCCTTGCTATTGCGGAGCTTGCGATGGAGCGAGACTGCGGGCGTGCCAGATACCCCGGTCTCCTCTTCTCCGCGCTAAAAGCCCTCTTCATATGGACTCTGCCATCGAGCGGTGCGAAGAACAAAGGGCATCTGAGCACCTATGTCGTCGCCGAGGAGGCTAGGAGTGCCGTTATTGACGCGTTCCCCGCTCGGAAGCAGTTCCTGATAGAGAAGATGCACTCGAGCTGCAGGCATGTCCTAGCACTTTATGTGAGTTCAAGAATTTCAATGCGGAATTCATGTGCGAGCTGACATTGGATTGCACGTAGTTTCCGAAACACGGTATAAGGCAGGCTCCCCGCGCCGAGTCCGCGATGGATTTGGAACGAGCATTAGCCCGAGTAGCTCTATTGCCGGAGACGGTTACCCGCCTGAACACCGTTCTCATGGCCAATAACTTGCTGACCACTGATCGAGGTTAACTTTCGGGGGATTGATTAGCTCTATCGCACAGCACCGCAGGACACCGTGGCAGGCTTCAGCCACTAGATGTGGCGGAAACTTTTCAACAGCTCGTAATTCCTTATAAATTCTTATCTATATGGTTACCAGGCGTCTTCACTTCGGGTTTGCCGAACTACGGCTAGGAAGTCGATAATTGCAGAAGAAGAGCTTGAATATATTTGGTGATTATGTGCTGAAACAATATACACGAGCGAAGGTCGATGGAATAAGAAATGAGGTGACTTGTATGATGGCCAGCCAGTCATAAGGTAGAAATGTGGGCCTGACAATATAAAGTAGATAGACCTGTAGCGACTTGCTCATCAACGTGTTCGTCTGCGCCGGATCGAGCTTCACGAGCGGGATCACGCTCTTCTTGTTCCCCTTCGAAGAGTCCACCACCGGCGTTTCAGGGCCCTTGATGAGTGCATTGGCACAGTATAACTTCTCAAATACTTTGAAGTTTGAAAAGATGCCGAGGTCCGCATGCTGGGTGTTTACCTGCAGAATCTCATTAGAGTCCTAGGGAAGGTCTGGCATCCGATTTCACCCACACATGACTTGCGAATATCACTCACCTCGATTTTTTTGGATGGAATTGGAATCTGGGAGCACGGACGGGTGATGTGGATGCTGCTCTTGAATAAGTTACTTCTCTTACGCATCTATGCTTTTGCGAATATGTTAACTAGGATATTGTGCAAATCATCTTGTCAAATTGTCCGTGCCTAGAGATCTTCATAGTTTGTTGGCGGTACGCCGCCGGTATGGAACGCAGGGTTCGTTAAGAGCTACGCAGAATCTTGCGGAAGATATCCAGGATGTTCACTTTGTTGTCATGTCCGGTGGCTACCATTATCACTAGGAAATTGAAATCGCTGGAGGCGAGGATTCTTTAACGTAAGGGCAAAATTTTGTATGGAGCAAGCGGCGAGGATAAATCCCAGGTATTTTGGTTCTTTTTTATTCCAGTATGGGAAAGAAAATTTGGATATTATTTCAGGGAACGCGTTCTGCCTCCACGATTACCTAGAAGTTGATTGACTTATTTAAAAAGGAGGGAGACGCGCCGCGGAATTCACAAATGGTATCAACTGTGAAAGTTTCTCCTCAGCATACACGACGTCTCCTACTGCGCATATCTCGTGGTGGTTCCGC
The DNA here is from genome assembly GCA_029378375.1 of Mycena olivaceomarginata. Taxonomy (NCBI): domain Eukaryota; kingdom Fungi; phylum Basidiomycota; class Agaricomycetes; order Agaricales; family Mycenaceae; genus Mycena; species Mycena olivaceomarginata. Next base: position 28,933 of record JARKIC010002029.1, read on the forward strand.
CGCCAGCCCCAATTCTCGTTCAATTTGTATCTGCATCTCTAAATGTGCAAACCTGGTTTCGCAGAGTTTCATTCTGCTGCCTCAATTCTGCAGCTTCTGGCACCTCTTGTCGAGATTCGGGTAGTGCACTGGCGGGAGCAACTGTCAATTCCCTTTCATTCAGTACGTGCCTGTCGCGGATAGCATCAGCATGTCCTCGTATATCTTCGCTCTGTTCACTCCAATCTGCAATGTCTGAGTCTGGATTTGGGAGGATCGTTGCTCGAGCGCCGGCCAAGTCCCGAGATTCAGAAGCTGTGACAGAAATGTCTGCTCCAACATCTAGATCTGGTAGTTGAAACGCCGTTCCCCCCGATGGTGATGGTACAGAGACGCTGACTGTACGCGTGGGATTACGGAGAAATGCCTTTTCGGATTGTCGCTCCAAACGCGCATGTCCATCGTCCCTCTCGTAATCGTCTGAATGGGGCTCATGCGTGGCGTGAATCGTTGGCATTAGAGTCTGTCGTGCCTGATTTCTGCATTGTTGTTGTCGGCGCCAGATGTATAAACCAAGAACGCAGAGAGTAATACCAATGCAAATAATTGGGACGATTATGTCGATGGTTTGCGCTGGTCTGTGTGTCCTTCCACTAAAAAATGATGAGCATTTACTGATACTTATGACACGATTTTTGTCTCACCTTGGATTCATGCCACCGGATCCTTGGGTATTCCCACCCGGAATTTCTGTGGTTAAGGACTGTCCACTTGCGAGCGGCGAGCTGTTGATAGAGAAAATATAATGAGCATGCCGAGAGTTGGTAGTTTTATTCTTGCATACGAGACCTACCTAGCAGTCGTAGTTTCTGATCTCCGGCTAGTAGTCATTCTCTGCGAAGACTGGGAGAAGCCTTGTGATCCGGACGCGGCTTGTGATCCGGACGCAAGCTTGTGAAAGATTTGAAGTCCGGGACGGGTTGCCTGGTGAAGGCGAGTTGGTCGGTTTACTGGAGCCCGCTGACGTGAACGGCGGCGACTTTAGAATATTCTGATTTGATTGTGGAGATGATTGCTGGGGTTGTTGAGGAGCCTGCGTCGAGCTGCCTCCATGCGGTGTTTGTGCTGCAGTTTCCCCCATTATCAGGACTTGTCGGCCTATTACTGTAAAAAATCTCATTAAGGGGGAATGACGAGGGATAATTCAATATATGGCGCATGCGTACCTGACGCTGTTCTGGGTCGCAGCTACAGAGGCACAATTAAACTCGGACCCTCCTGTTGGCGGCGCCCCAGTCTGTATATAGGAACGTCGTCGAAGTAAGGTGCAAATAAGTATTAGCATTAGTGTTGGCTAAGAACTAGTACTCGGAGCGTGCTTACAAAAGAGTCGTAGTAACACGTCAGTCCGACGCCATAAGCGCAGGAAAATACGTCGTGCCCATTTGATTGGAAATTGGCATTGGTGCCAGTGGAGGTGCTTACTGGAATGTCGAAAACCGCGGGGGGACATTGAAAATTTGTGCCTGACATTGGGAGCAGATTAATCAAGGTCGGCACCAGAGGAGAGAACAAAGGAAGGACAACAAAACAACGAGAGGAGGGCAGCAAATGAGTGTCGGAAGTCTGGGTGAGCAAGAGTCGACCCGCCTGATGGGAGAGCTATTATTTGTGCGCACCGAGATCTGAGCTCACTGATTTGTTGTTGTTCATCAATCTAATGGACAGGGTTCAATTGGCTATTCATCTCTCCGAGTCACACGTTTCCTTCTTGACGAGAAACGAAGTGTCAAGTTGCAGACAGCTGCAGCATGGCGAAGAATTGAGCATGGAATGCAGTGTAAAGTTCTCAGCGCCTAAGTAAGAATATTTATCGTGAATGAGGTCTTCAATCGATGATTTTGAGCTAACAAAAAGCGAATATCCAATGGCAATTTTTCTTCCCGAGAAATATGAAACACTTACGGAGGGTGAACTAGCGGAAACATTTTGAGTTTTGTGTCGAGATTCCACGACTCCGAAATTCAGGACATTTTCCCTCCCAACAAGATATCCCGGGCTAACGACCGCGCTGATTCTGAAACCGTGTCAATGCGAGATATGATTTTTCTCTTCTTCGTCCGCCTGAACTGGCTCACGCTGGTTATCTGCATCGATTTGTCTGGCGATTAATTTCAGTCTTGTTATGCTCTTAACGGGCTCCAGGTTCCGCCCATTACTGGATTTCTGAGGAGTGAATAGCCCCAGTCCCTATCCTTGTATAAATAGGGTCTTCGTTGTGTATCTCACCGGATCACTAGATCCGAGCTGCCAATTATCGCCGCTTCGATCTTTCATCTGCCGATTACTTAGAGCGGTATCACATCTGGTGCGGGTGAATATCACCGCATCCCATCCAGCCGGAATGAACCATTCATTCGGGTGCTTTTAGTTCTGCACTTCCTAAGAGATCGATGCGCAGAAATATAAAAGTAATGTCGCTTGGTCCTTCTCACCCCATGACGACGATTATTCTCTACGACGCGACTATCTCCTATGACCAGTATGTCTGAATTTCTAGTTTTTCCGTTGGGCGTATTCATTTTTTATTTTTATAATAACTGGAATCGGTGAGCACTCACCTACGCATAGCCTTATTCATCGATTGTTGAACTTCGGCAATAGCCCTGCTGGGCTATGACCACCTGTTAAATTTTGGCTCAGAGGTCACGTACATGTGGAGGTCGGGAGGACCTCTGCATGGTAATTTGAATACGACTTGGGGTACTTCGACTCTCTATGACTCTGTCGACAGTTGCAGAAAATAGTTTACAACCTCTCCTTCTGTCGGGGCATGTGTAGAGAGGCATGCACAGAAATTCGGCAGTGCAACAGAAACACAACCAGAAATCCGGTCCAAAAAGAAATTAATCCATGTCGCCGTTTAACGACCTGGCCCCGAATCGAACGGTGTATTCCATGCACTGCCAGGTCTTTGGTATGAGGTCGGGGTTTGAGGCTGAGATGTCAGTGTATGAAAGTACGATTCAACAACAATAGTTGGTGATGAGTGCTCCCTTGGGTCGAGGCATGCGCAAAGTCTCGTTGAAACAGAAAAGTCAACAAGAAGGTACGATATATTGTCTATTTGTAAAACCCATCTCAAGTATCAAGCTCCAATTCAATATTGTGCCAGAACTCGCACCGCTGACTCAAGGAGTCGCTCACCTCCTCCACGGCAATACCTTCTGGATGGAGGAGAATCCGGGGGCTTCCATCGCTATCTCCAGCAGCCTGCATCGGTTCTCGTTAGCAAATCACGCAGCAGGAAATCTCTGGAGCACTCACGGGCCATGTAATTGAGCCCGGGGCCACAGGCGTGCCAGACGTCGCGAAGGACGTCCAATATGCACGCATAGCCTCGACGAGCGCTTCGTTGAGAGGGTCGAATGCCTGCGTTTGATCGAAGAAAGCAACGAGCTCGTCGTTGTGGGTGGAGCCGAGGGTGGGGTTATCCCAGCTAAGTTGAAATACATTAAAGATTCCAAGATCAACAGGGCGAGTACTCACTGGTACTGGTATGACTTCAATCCAACATCGTGCACGGCGCCAGCAACCAGCGCGGCCGTACATATAAACCGCATTTCACCTAAGGTGCGACGTTAGTTTTTTAAAGTGTATATTTACAAAGAAGGGTGGTATCTTACCGTACATCTGCTGGCCCTGAAGGCTGAACGACCCGCCGTAATCCGAAAGCGGATAGTATTGCGCGACAGCAGTTTGGAACGACTGTGTCGTGAATGCGTTGTACTGCCCCGCGAGGAAGTTGTACACTGTCGTTTCTGTCGCCGTCGGAGAAGACGTATTGGCTGCGGAATTGGGAAGCTTCGCGGACCAGTTGGCACCCTCGTCTGTGTTTGATCTGTAAACGTGTGAACACTGCAACGTGACAGAACCATCCGTAGCTATGAAACAAGATTCTCACCCAGACAAGACAGGGACACGAACAAAATTGCCGTTCCGTAGCGCATCTACGGGGCGTTCCTGAATATACGAACCATCTGCAATCGGCCCAAAGGGATAGAGACTTGATGTGAGCTTTGTCAGCGTCGAGCTTCCTGCAGTCGCTATCTTGGCGGTCGAAGCTGAGCGCAAACAGGACATGGTTTGAGCCCCGGTAGCCTTATTGCCGCAGCCTCTGAGCATGAGAGTTAATCCAAAGGCGGATTACGCGTTAAAGGTCAGCTTACGCCAGGCTAGCAAACTGTGTGAAAAGGCTTTCGGTGACGGCATCGTTGTAGTTTGGGAGGTAGAGCAAAGGAGGGCTGTCCATAATTGCCTGGCTGAAGAGATTCGTGTTCGTTCCACCGTCACCGATCATCTGAGTAGCTTCTGATTAGCTTTATCAAAAACTGCCGTACATGTGAGCACCTACATGGTATAAAACAGAACCTGAGCATGTTTTCGTTCATTACGGTAAGTCTGTGGTTCGGCACTGACCTGCTCCTGCCGACTGTCCCCAGATCGTAACACGGCTGCCCAACCTGCTCAGTCTCGGGCGTACATAGAACGCAGATAATACCCTGGATCACCGCCGAATTTCCCAATATACCGCTGAACCCACTGAAGCGCGGCTTTCTGTCATCGAAAGTTCCTATCTGTCATGCAGGCCATGTAAATGATAAATGGCCACGGACCTGATCGAGCAGCCCAGCATTCAAGACGCCGTTGTCGTGTACCGGAGTTCCACCTGTCTTCCTTCGGTAAATGCGGCGGTAGAGTGGTAGAAGGACCCACCAAGGAATCCGAACTGTCCCAAGCGATAGGAAAAGGTGGCGAAGATCAAAGGCTTTGATGAAGTCAGTACGAGGTTCTCTGGCGGGTACTTGCTCGTCCTCCCGCTTTCAAAGCCTCCCCCTGAATCCGGGTGAGTGAAATGTGTGGGTGAAGTGCTGACCAGCTTACCGTGGAAGTATACTAACACCGGCAGCGCACTTAAGTTTGTGGTGGCTATAGGAAGAAACACCTATGGCAGTGTCAGAAATAGACCTAGGAGTGAGTGATTATACATACATTTCCGAAGAGGCAATCCTCCGACGTCGTGGGTCCCGCATCCGTTTGCGTCGTTCCGATACACGCGGAACCAAACTGATAGTAATATGAGAAGGGCTGAGCTCACATGGTTGAGGATGACGGACGCACAGAAGTCGCAGAGACTGTTCCCAGCTTGGTCGACGGAGGAGATACGGGGGCCTGCCACCTGAGCGATTTAAGTGGAGGGTTTGCGTAGCGGATACCACGGAAGGAGACGAGGCCGCTGGTCGTGTTCGTCTGGCCCTTGAATGTACCATCTAGAAAAGAGTCAGAATGGTGTCTGGGTTAATATAGTGAGACGTGCAGTCCAGCGTAACAGTGGATAGTGACGCCGCTGCAGCCAACGCGAGACCATGGGCTGCGAGGCAGAATAAGGGACAAAGCGGGATCATCATGGACAGGAGCGATGGAACTAATAGAGGTCATTCAGCTTCATATATACTTCCACTGTAACTCTGCCCAAATAGGTCTTGTTGGACTTGTCACTCGATGGACCGTCCTGGTCCGCTGGAGTAGCAGCTCAGTCAGCATAGAGCTTCTGGAATGGGGAGAGGCCAATAAACGTCGATCGAATCCATAACCAGACAAGATCGGCGGTGCGAAGGGTCGACAGACAGGCGGGATCCGGTCGAGGGACAGAGCTTGCCAAGCGGGGTAAAAGAGGGAAAATACTCCCTGTTCTGGCACTGACGATACATTCCGTCCACTTCTTCAGGATGCATGAACGTCTCGGTAAGCAGCAGATCGCTGTCAGGGAGGGAATTCATGCCCCAAACTGTTTGTGTGCCGGTCAAAAGGCGGCAAGATACCAGAGAGCGATAAGACTAGCTGTCAGTCAATTAAGGGTGACTCGGAAGCGATCCGAAATTGCCTGCGTCACCGGTAGGATGGAGTACCCAAGTAATTTTTCGCAGTCGCCGCCTAAGAACCGACTTTGCCTTCAAATGTTGGCGGGAGAAGACGGCCGGAGACAACATAAAGTTCGGATGAGACTTGAACTAAGATGAAAAAGGCTTTCTATGGACTCTGCGGAAACCTGAGGCCTGCCTGAGTCGCTGAGTATCAACCGATTAAGGGAAATTGAGGAGACCACGGTCACTGATCTTGCCAAAATACGGCCAGTCTCTGAGCAGCAGCTTAACAGACTGGAAGCCTCGCAAAACATACAGGACTAGAATTCGCGAAATCGGACTGGAGAGAGGCGACAGGCTGAGTCAACGGTTATGACTGTGTGATCACGTGCGTGATGGTGCTAACTTTTTGTCTCTCCAATTCTCTATTTTCCGTGTTCTTTCAAAGTTTGCTTCTCCAGTCGCACGACATGGTGCGCCGTGGCTCAATACGTGGCTCAATATCGAAAGCCACAGTGTTTCCGACCGGGCGAAAAACCCCGAACAGAACTACCCGGGCTGCGATGGAGAGTCAAGGCTGAGACTGGAGAATTACTGTACGCAAAGACTGTTGCTTTCTGCATCGAAATGAATCAACCCTCGAATGCGGCTTCGGCAGTTCTTCTGCGATCTTATTGCCCCCTCGGTCCCATGGGAGAGTCTTCTGCAGTATTCTTGGACTTGTCACTCCTGCCGAAAGCGGCGCTCAATTCTGGTCCTTCGTGCTCCACAACTTCCCTATGAAAGCCTAACAGACCAACAAAGCCGTCCCAACATGCTGGGACACTGCGCCTACAGTGACCGTCACGCCTGTACCAAGCGCCCAATGTGATTTCTGGCCGAATCCGTCTGTCCTGCTCAGATATGTTCCGGCCTATCCTACTACCCTTTCGATGGCATCTTCTTGATCCAAACGGCCGGTTGTGGATGGGTGGCAGACAAAGGCATCCGATGTCCTAGAGAATCTGCGTGATCACCAAGACATCCACGCGACACGTGTTGTCCACGACCATCCGGCCTCATTGAAATCGCATCGCCTAAACCCCAACTCAAAGCTCGAGCTAATCTTGTATCTGACCGCCTCAAAAATGACCTTGAAGTGAGGCAGCAAGTCGCCGTCTTGCTGGCTAGCCCACGCCACGACCACTTCCCTCTACGGTAGCTATCTTGTGCACTATCGATGGCCGACGACAGGCGGGGATTCGGCCGGTAACATTCATCCTTGTCTACGCCTTACTGTATCTTTGACTGACGGCTTTCCAGGGAAATGTTCCCCACGAATGGCGCAGAGCAAAAGATCTCGCCCCCTCTAGACAATGAAGGCCGAGAGTTCCCTTTCCCGCACTTTCCCCCGCCCAACTCAAGTAACCTCAACGAGACCTTGAACGCGTATTCCAAAAACTGCGACGGCGACCACACGCATACCAAGCGCTCGAGATCGCAGTCCCGGTCCCGGTCCAGCTCGATCTCGAACCTCCTCCTCGTTGCGACGCAACGCCTCGGGCAGGAAACCAACCGCGCTAATACGCTGGACGCTCGATGTACAGAGGTCCTCGCGCATCTCCGCACCATTGTGGAAGAGCGCGACCAGCTTCGGCGCACACTTGCCAAAGTGCAGGAAGAGCTCAGCCTGTACAAGCTCCAGCTCGACGTGGCGCAGAATGAGATCTTCCGGGCACAGAAGATCGTTGAGGATGTCGACAAGGCGCGGGTGGAGGCGGAGGAACAGGCCGCGAAGGACCGGACGCTGGCAAGGCAGCTTGCGTCGGAGCGTGCGGTCTGGGTCGCGAGGGAGGAAGGGCGAAGCGAAGGCTTCAAGGAGGGCTTACGACAGGGGCGCCGCTGGGCGTACGAGGCCGCCCGCAAGCGCTCACACACGGGCGAATATACTGACGGCAGCTATGAAGAAGTCGACGGAAACACAGAGGCATCCGAGCCGTCTCCCCGCGGTTCGTCTTCGTCGAGTCGGGGGCACTGGTCATCTCCATCGCGGCAAGTAGTTTGCTTATTCTCGTATTCAGTCAGTGGCTCATACAGCTTTGTTTTACTTTTAGGTCGGTTCGCTCCCAGCCAGACGCGGCCTTATATGCGCCGACACTCCCATCCACGCGATGACCTCACCCGATCCGGATCCGGATGCCTCGAATGCCCCCTCGTCGCAATACGATCATCCTGCGCCTGCTCACCAGCAACCTCCGTGTCCGCAGTCCGCACAGCAACACGCCGCCCCGCGTGCTCAGTCTGCGCAGCAGCATCCTCCCCGCCCCCAGTCGGCACAGCAGCAGCCTCTGCGTCCCCAGCCCCCGCAGGATCAGCTTCCCCGCCGCCAGTCGACACAGCAGCACCCTCCTCGGCTTGAGACGGCGGAACAGTATCCTCCACGTCCCCAGTCGACTCAGGGTCAACGTCCCCGCCCCCAGTTGACGCAGCAGCAGCCTTCGCGTCCCCAGCCTCCGCAGGATCAGCTTCCCCGCCGCCAGTCGACACAGCAGCACCCTCCTCGGCCCGAGTCAGCGCAGCAGCATCCTCCACGCCCCCAGTCCCCGCAGGATCAGCGTCCCCGCCCCCAGTCGACGCAGCAGCAGGAACCTCCACGTCCCCAGCCTCCGCAGGCGCAATCTTCCCGTCACGAGTCGGGGCAGCATCATCCCCCACGCCCCCAGTCCCCACAGAATCAGCGTCCCCGCCCCCAATCGGTGCAACCTCCGCACCCCCACCCCCCGCAGGAGCAACCTCCCCGTCATGAGTCGGCGCAGTACCCAGCTCGCACTCCTTCAGCGAGATCCTCGCGCCCCCTTCCCAGAGCGCCTGGGGCACTCACCTGAGCCCATCGACATTCGCAGAGGGCCGACGCGCCCGCCCAGCCCGGCATTGTCGCATCGCTCGGTAGCTTTGCCCCCCGATGGGATCCCCACCATGGGCGCGGACTCGGTTATCTCGCTCCCTCCGCCCCATGAGCTGAGTCGCCCTGTGTCGGTTGTAGCCGACTCGGAGTACACGCCAGGAACAAACCGTGCCGGCGGACGGCGAAGAACCATGTCAGGCGTGTCTGCCATCTCAACGACATTCTCGCAATTCGACATCCTCAGTCCGCCGCGGGCGGCAGATGCGCCCATGTCCCGCTCGGACCAGGTTGCGCGTGAGTGGCGTGTCGCGAATGCTGATCCTCCGGAACGCCGTCAGGGCACAACAGAAGAGTCGCACAGCAGCGAAAACGTGCGTTGATCTCCCCTTTACTGCGCGGTTTGTGGATTCTCACCGACACTCGTTTCTTTCCGCAGTTCTCAACCCGTTCCTCGGTACCATACTCACAAGCCAGTCGGCGCACTGGGCCACGCCGACCGCGCGAAATCGTCATGCCCATGCCGCTTTCCACGGCTATGGACACGGATGGTGGCATGGCCTACATGCGGCCCATGGGAAGCACGAGCGCCGCCCCGCTGCGGGACCCCTACTCGGCTCCCGCGGGGCCATCCTCTGCACCTGCAACAGGAGCTGCGCCTCCACATCGGTCGCAGGACTATGTCGACGAAACTGGCTCCACCCGCTCACGCTCCGCTCTCACGTGGATCAAGTCGCGCTTCAGCCGCACCGTCTCCGCCTCCACCGTCCCGATCAACATCCAGATCGAGCCTCCGGTACGCTCCCTCCTCCCCTTCGCGGTCTCGCTACACGCCTAGTTAACCCATACTAAGTCTAATCCCGCCTCAAACCCTTCGACGGATTGTACTGTCAACACCATTCTACTCACAGCCGAGACCGCGGGCGTCGAGACACTGCCACAGCAGTTCGTGCCGGAGCTTGCAGGCGCGGTGGCGGGTGTGCAGCAGCTTCAGCACGGGGACGGGAACGTGATCGTTCTCCCGGACAATGAGCTCCCACGCGGGTTCGTCCCCCTCAGCCCCATTCTGCCCAGTTTGTACAGCGCCCCCGTGCAGGTCCCTGTCCCTGTGCCCGCGGGCGACTCTTCTGCTGCCAGTGCGCGTCCTCCCGAACCAAGCCCGACCCCGAGTCCTCAGCCGCCCGCGTACACCCCGCGCGACATCTACGCGGCGCGGGAGCTCCCGCGTCCTGCAACGGCCGCCGGAACGACGCGCGCGCGGAGTCCACCGCACTTCGAGGTGGAGGCAGCAGGCAGCAGCCGCGCGCGCGCACGGGGAGCGAGCATCGGGTCGGCGATGCTGTCGTCGCCTGCGCCGCTTAACCGCCCAATCTCGATTTTCTCCGAGATATGATTACATGGACCATTCTTTCATTGTATAGTCGAGGCACTGGCCATTTTGTTTTCTTGCACTGTACCATCACCATGTTCCCATGCCATAACGACCGCCCACGTATACTGCTATTCATTCGGTACTTTAAGTTACACTCATGACTATGCCATTCTACCATGCGATATTGCCGAATACAAATGTTTCCTGCCTCCCCCACCTTATAGAAGTAATCGAAAATGATCATGCGAGCGATCTACACAGTGGGGGCTATTGTCTGGACCTGTCATTATCCTACCTTGAACAAAAAGTGAAACCGCGAGCACCATCCCTGCCCGAGTGAGATTTCTCAAAGTATCTCTGAAATCGGGACATCTTGCTGTCCTCGTTGACCAACGGTTTGGCTTATAGATATATCAGAAAAATCTTCGGACATGGACGCAAAACATGGTAATTTGGTTGCGGAACGACAAACGTGGGTAGCCGGGATGCAGACGACAAACTACTTGACTTTCAATCTCGGCCGCCATTTGGCCCCAGCGGTGTCCAGCAGGTTGATGTTGCGCTCGAGCATCATTTCGGCCCACCGCACCCAAGAGCTTTTCGCAATGTCCCGCCTGTGAATGTGAATAGTGAGCAGGACGTATTCCAAATATTTCAGAGCATCCACTCTTTCGTCGGCCACACACAGCTGTGAGCCGTGATTTCGCGAACACCCGGGAAGTTGTCGGGTTCAAATTCGACAAAGAATCGCTCCCATTTGACAATCTCGTCCTTAGATCTACGAGGAAAATTACATTCAGTGTTGAGAACGAGATGGTTGAGACATACAAGTTCCTAGTTCCCCAGTAATCTGGAACATCGAAGACAATTTTGACGAGGGTGGTAAATGTTCTAGGTGGGTCGAAAGACTCGGCGTTTGGAGCATCGTACTAATCCCGTGAGCACTGGGAACTCTACACCAGACGTGGAAACATACCCCAAAAATGGAGAGCGAGCAAAGATTTGGGCAAAGTTCGAATACCTGTGCGCCGAGGGTTTCAAAGTTTCTCCCCGAAATGTTGAGGTCGGTCAATTTGGGACCATGAGCCTTCAGCAACGTTTCGGGACCCGAGCCATCACCGGAAAGTGCAAGACGTCGGAGGGACTGCAACCTATGGACCATTTTACACAAGAATAAGGAAGTAGATATCACGCACTTCATCCGGGATAACACAACCAGGAACGATGAGCTCGTCGACGTTATCCGTAGCTCTTCCAAGTTTTGTAACCCGTTGGCTGGCGCATTCGCTACTTCGAAGGCGGTCCGCGAATCCCATATCAAGGTTCGCAGTGCAGTAAAGCCAGCGAATATGGGTGCCGAACTTGAAACGTTCTCGCGGACTGCGATTCGCACCGAGCATTCACGTAAAGTGGAGCCCGAACACTGAACCATCGCCTCAAAAGCGTCCCAAGAAATCGGTTTTTCTACGTCGGAGGCATACGGATAGTCGGGAATATCCTTGCGGCCACCGAATCGTACGAGCCCAGTAGTGCGTGAAAGGATTGCAAGCATCGCGTCGCTTCTGAGGTTGGCGTCCCTTCTTCTGGGGTTGACAGCCCGTTCACTGGTATCTGATTCACTTTCGTTGTCCGAGGACTCGCCGAAAATATCCCAGTATGCGGCGACCAAACTACGAACATAGGGGCCGATTGAGGGATGCTTCAAAAGAACTGAGGCGAACTTGGTGAGAGCCGAAGATCGCCTCAGCACCACATGAGCATAATAGGAAGACAGTCCAAGTCGCTGTGGAAATTGTATCAGTTAAGACGAGAAATATTGTTGGAAGGACCTGCGTGAAATGTTTTTGCCACCAACAATAGCGGGAGCCTGCGAGGGACGTCTTTCGATTTGATATTGTTGGCGAGTTCCGGGACAGACATCGCGAAATACAAAACACGAGCCCAGACCTTATCGTGTACGTCCTCCGGTGCGCCAGCCAGAGGAGTAAAGGATGGATTAAGGGATGGAGCGATAAGGGGGAGCTCTAAGGCGGGTTCCAGCTGTCCGGGTTCAAGTTGGTCTAACGCTCTGTACATACTCAATTATTTGGAAAACGGACATCGGTGTGGTAGGAAAACGTACCGGGTAGTCGTGTCAGTAAATTTCAAAAGCGCCATGAGCTTTGGTTCTATCTTGAAGCGCGGTAGGTAATGGTTCCGCTCATACTGTTCCAGCGGCTTTTTGATGTGGATGGCTTTCAGAGGGCATTCCTTGAACGTATCATAGGCCCACAACGAAGCGCTAACGCGAGGGATCGCAAGAGTGTGCAACCGACGAGACTTGATCAAAGGCGAAATGACCTTTTTGGCCCGATTCGCTGACATAACAAATGGGCAGTCGAAAACGACCTGAAAGAAGAAAAACAGGTAAGCGGCCCACAGATCCAACACGAGGGAAGGCATACCAGGCGGTCCCACTGGGCGATTGATTTTGCCAGAGCGTCCAACAACTGCGAGACCATTTTGTTCTCCGGTGGCTTACGAGAGAGGTCCCACAGAATAAGGCGGTTGGGATTAATCAGCGAAAGGCCCTTGCATAATCCACTGGTGTTATCTGAGGAATAAATTTCGAGGGAAACGAAGAGGTCGGAGATGTTGGGCGAGGATTGCAATATAGTAAGCATGGGCGTCCCATATCCACCTTCAACCCTGAGCTTCTTGATGAACTGTCCCAGCTCCTTATTTCCTGCCAGCGCCAAACTGAGTGCTTTTGCTTGAGCCTTGGACCTGATGATGACGATGCTGTACAGGAGAGGCGTCGAGACGCGGAGCCATGATTTGCAGACGAGGAGGTAGGCGGAGGTAGATTCGGCGTATTTAGCAAAGGGGGAGACCTCGCTGGTATCACTGAATACTTCGTCGGAGACCTTCAACGCGGGTGAAAGGATCTCTGAGATGATTTCGTCCGGGAGCGAATGGTCCGACATGGGAAACCTGGGGTCATTGAGTTAGACCGGGTCGGTAATAGAAATGGTGTTCCGAACCGAATAACGCTTCAAACCTTTCGACTCGTCCAAAGACAACAAGGGAGTGTTGAGGGAGTGGCAAAAACAGTGGCAGACGCGTGATGTCACGTACACGTGGTGTGAGCTTACCTAACAATTGGACGCGTCGCGCCAGGAGTGTAATTTGAGTTGTTTTCGCTCTTGCTTCTCTTCTTTGACTGGAACAACTACAGCAAGGCGGGAAATGATTAATGATTGGGAGGGCTGACATGAACTCATCTTTCCTAATGATTTTGAACAGAAGGACTCGGAACAGCACCAGGTAGAAATGTACCACTGCCGACCAGTGCCACGGTGGTGGCGGTGGCTTTCAATGGCCTATGCCACCTTTGTTGCCTCTGCAGTGATCTTCTGCACAGTCCCAGCCTCGTTACTTGATGTGCACCTGGATGCATCCCCACCGGTGTGCCCAGCTGCCCTGACAACTGTTTGCTGTTGTAACATTGCCCTATGCCGCATAGGGCAATGTCACAACAGCAAACAGTTATGCCACACACCCTCACCTCCGTCAGTGCTGCAATACACGATGTGCATACTGCCACGACCTTAATCTAATCCAACTACTGTCTATTGCTTTGGCACTATCAACAAGTACAGCGACCTTGGCACCCAGAGACACCCATCTGCTGCCAACCACCTCTACAACCTCTGCCCAGCGTGCTGATGCTGTTGCCTGTCACCTCCGACACCTCATGGGACCCACAGCACAAACCTCCATCCTACACAGATTATGCACTGTGGTCACCCTGTGTCTGCCCCCTGCTTTCTCTCGCCCTAGTCCTATCACCTTTCCCCCACCTGCCACCAAGCATGAGTAGGCAGAGGAAGGATGACAAGTGTAGAGTGGGTGTCCTGTGACTCTCCAGGCCAACACCTCTGTGCAAGTTCCCCACTGTCCTTGCACGTATGTTGCCCCTTCAGCTCCTGTACAATAAACTAGCACACACCTTGTCAATAACCTACTTTTGCATTGTATACCCTACATTTCCTTACTATGTTCTCTGTTGATGAGTGGGCAAATTTTGCGCTTGTGAAACTGTGATGGATGCGTGAGTTTCACAAGATACGGCACACGGGAGATCAGGGAATCGACCAGAACGAGTGTTGTAAGTGGTGGATTGACCAGAGAATTGGTATCGACGTTACAGGGTTTATATACGAGATCATGGAGGCAGTGCTAATAATGATTGCATCAAGCAGTCCGCGAAAAGAAACAGAGGTTGAATGAGCGGATGGCGATCGTTCACAATGGAGAATCTGTGGGAACAATAAATCAGTAAGGAATGTGTGAAAACAAAGGGAACAGAAAATAAATGGATGGGGACATCACAAGGTGACAATCACACTTGTTACAGCAACTCACCTAAAGTCTTTAAAAACATAACATCATGAAAGTAAAGATAGACGGGACTTACTGAGGATTCGGGGAAAAGCCGTGTCTAGGCCCTGGAACGGGGCAGTAGACACCACTCACCTGTGTGCACAGGAATTAGCAAACAGGTGTCAGACAGGGATCAAAAGCAGTTGACAGAACTGTTGGAATAATACCAAGCCGACACGTTGCGCATTCGTGGCACAGACGTGGCGTTTGGGAAGCTGGCATGGTGATGCACAGCAATGTTGAAACACTGGAGACGCACAGGTTCAGCTGGTCTGAAACATCGTACGCTTCATTGTTCTACGTTTATATTTGTACCTGTAGTGTACATTGTTCTCTAGGGTATAAAAGCCCTCGTACATCTTGGAATAAATTATCTAGTTCCCATACTTTCGCCCCCACCTTTCTACATTTTATTCTACAGGTTATTGGCCCCCGCGCTTAAACCCTAAACGAATTCTACTTGCTTCACGAAACTCTTACTCGATTTCACTTCCCGTCTATGTCAACAAACACATTCTCTTCGACCGCCAAACTTGGCGAGTACTTCGCCAAACTTCCCGCATGCAAAGCCGATGGTACGAACTGGGTCTTCTTTCGCGACCGGTTCCTATTCGCTTTGGACGCCGCTGGACTCGGTGACCATTTCGAGGACGGTCCCACGGGAACGACCACTGAGCTGGTCGCACCGACCATCGTCGACCCAGCGGTACCCACACCAACGGAAGTAACGGCCACCAACAATTATTTGGCGCGCCGTCGGTTCTGGAAGTCGGAGCAGGCCGTTATAAAACAGGGCCTGGCTTCGGTGATCCCAGATTCGCTTTTCTTGAAGGTCAAAGGGGAGAAAAACGGCGAAGGAGATGTGGGGGAAGGTGAAGGATGAATATGAGAAGAAATCAAAGATGGTCACAGTTGATTTGCGGCGCAAGCTCCAAGACGAGCGTTGCGCAGATGGTGGAGATGTAAAAGCTCACCTTGATAAATTACGGACGATCCGGGCGGACCTCATTGCGATGGCTGCCGACCCAGGAGACGACAACTTTGTTGCAATTGTCCTAGGCTCTCTCCCCACATCATATGAGACATACCTTTCGGCACTTACGGGTGCCGCCACACTTCTTGGCAAGACTCTTGATCCCGATACGGTGCTGCAAGGCATCAGCGATGAAGCCGACCGGAAAGCGGCCAGGCACGGTTCAAAAGGGGGAGAAAGAGGCCGCGTTCTACGGGAATGGCGGCAAGAAGCCGAAGAAGACGATGGAGTGCTATAACTGTCACAAAAAGGGACACATGTCAAAGGATTGCTGGGCGAAGGGAGGAGGAAAAGAAGGGCAGAACCCTCACCGGAAGGCTGGCAAAGCCAACACTGCAAAAGCAGTAGATGATTTGGATGCTGCATGGATGGCAGCGTCATACAGGCTGGAGGATTACATTGAGTTTGATGAACAGGACGAGGAGGAGTTGGACGATGAATATAAGGACTTACCACCTTTATTGGACGTGCCGGACAGCGACGACGAAGCTGACGACACCGAGGAGGATGAGAAAATTGATGAGCACTCAGCGAAGACATCACTCACCCCACAAAATGTATTCACCGCCGCTGCCACTCCCCGAAGATGGGCTCGACATCTACGATTCGGGCGCCTCAGTTCATATGACCCCCTCACGGCATCGTTTGACAAATTATCGGGCTATTCAGCCACGAGGAATTACTGCAGCCAACAATCAGACGCTCGATGCAGTTGGAATGGGGGATATGCATGTTGAAGTGCCAAATGGGGCGAACAGGTCAACGAGAGTCCTTGTAAAGGATGTCTTGTACATACCAAAGCTCGGACCCACCCTCATATCCATCGGTCGCATCGCGCAAGCCGGCTGTGCAGTCCAATTCCGCCAGAAAGAGTGCCGCATATTTGACGGCAAACATCAACAGATTGGCGCCATTCCACTGGTTCGCGGACTCTATACCGTTCGAGTTCCGAATCCACCACCACATGCGAATGTAGCATCAGACGCACCTGTACTCGCGACTCCCGAGGAGCTGCACCGTTTGATGGGGCACCTTCCAATTGATATGGTAAAGAAGCTGGTTAAAAATGAGTTGGTGGAAGGAATCGAACTCGATGAGACAAGACCTACCTCGAAGGACGACTGCAAATCATGCCTGCACAGCAGGATGACTCGCAAACCAATTTCGAAGGCAATAGAGCGCACTGCAACCGGCAATATTGGTGATGAAGTCCACACGGATGTGTGGGGTCCCGCCACTGTTGAAACGCCGCAGCACAAGAATATTACGTCTCTTACACAGACGAATCTTCGCGATACACAGTCCTGATCTTGATGCGCTCGAAGGACGAGACATTGGAGTCGTTTGAAGACGTGGATGCTCGATGGGAAACTGAACATGGAATCAGAATCAAAATTCTGCACTCGGACAACGGTGGCGAGTACAAAAGCCACGCGTTCGACAGATACCTTGCCAAGAGGGGCATCCGACGCCGCCTCACCGTTCACGACACCCCGAGCACAACGGAGTCGCCGAGAGACTTAATCGCACACTTTTGGAAAAGGTGCGCGCGATGTTGCACGCTGCAGGATTGCCAACAAATCTATGGGGTGAAGCGTTGAAACACGCAGTCTGGTTGAAGAATCGAACGTCTACCAAGGCATTGGGTGGTCGCACGCCTTACGAGGCATTCCACAAGTCGAAACCAGACTTACGCAATATCCACGAATGGGGTTGTGAAGTTTCGGTTCATGTCGCTGACGCGTCAAAGTTAGATGGACGCGCTCGAGAGGGCAGATGGATTGGCTACGATCTCGACAGCATCGACGGACATCGGATTTATTACCCCGACAACCGGTCGATCCGCGTTGAACGAAGCGTGAAGTTTCCCGAGGTCAAAAGAAGTGGTGAAATTTATAGGGTGCTGAATGAGGGGGAGAAAGCGGAAATTAGGGTCAAAGAAAACTTAGAGAGCATCCAGCACGCACCTGCGATAGCTCCGCAGACCTTACCAACCGCTTCCCGCCCACCAACTCCACCTTCTCCACTCACTACCCCTCCGTATACTCCACCCAGACACTCGGAGTCAACACCAATAGCGCCGCGTGATATTTCAAGCGCAATTGACCCGAGGAACATCGTGGAAGGCACTCGGACGCGACGTGCTGCTCACTTGGCAGATGCCGAAGATGATGATCCGAATAGTGTTGGAACAGAATATGCTTACCTTGGAATGGGAGGCTTGTCGGACTCACCCACAGTTGAAGAAGCTATGAGCCGGGAGGACTGGCCGCAATTCAAAGCGGCAATGGATGTGGAGATGGAAACTATGAAGAGGACCGGCACGTTCGGTGACAGCCCCTGTTCCGAGGCCGACCAGCCGAAATGTTGTCGGATCAAAGTGGGCGCTTAGGATCAAGCGCAAAGCCAACGGCGAGGTGGACAAATATAAGGCTCGACTGGTTGCGCGAGGATTCACGCAGGTCCAAGGCGTGGACTATTTCGAGACCTTTTCACCCACTGCAAAATTATCCTCTCTACGCACCATTCTATCCATCGCGACCCGATTTAATTGGGACATCAAAGTCTTTGATTACTCCGCGGCATTTCTCAACGGAGAATTCAGACCCGACGAGGAGATTTACATGGAGCAGGCTCCGCATTACTCTAACGGCAACGCCCAGGAGGTCATTCGACTTCGTCGCACAATCTACGGATTAAAACAGTCCAGTCGCAAGTGGTACGAGAAGTTGACTACAGCTCTCGCTACACTCGACATCCATCCACTCCACTCCGACCATGCCGTCTATCACCTAGTTCGAGGCAATGATCTAGCGCTGCTCGCCATTCACATCGACGACAGCACCATCACCGGGAACTCACCCGCATTGATTGATGAAATCCAGGACGAGATATCGCGAATATTCAACATCACAATGTTGGGACCAATCAGTTGGCTTCTTGGAATGGAGGTCAATCGTAATCGGGAGAAGGGCACGCTGGCGTTGTCCCAAACGACTTACATTGATTCCCTCTTGCGGAAATTCAACATGATTGATTGCAAATCAGTCTCGGTACCACTCGATCCCACGGTTCAACTCAGTCGTGAGCAGTGTCCTGCGACTCCAAACCGCCATTGCGGAGATGAAGGGCACACCATACCGCGAGTTGATTGGCGGGCTTGTTTGGCTCGCAACGGCTACGCGCCCAGACTTGGCATTTACAGTCTGTGTGCTCTCCCGCTTCATTGACAACCCCGGACTACCTCATTGGAACGCCGCGAAGCGGGTACTCCAATATTTGAAGGGGACGCGCACACATGCGCTTACCTACGATGCATCCGACTCTACACTCGGACTTGACATCTTTGCGGATGCTGATGGCATGTCGATCGAGAATCGAAAAGCTGTCTCCGGCTACGCGTTCATCTTGAACGGTGCCGCAGTTTCTTGGTCGTCCAAACAGCAGGAAATCGTGTCGCTGTCTACGACAGAAGCCAAATATATCGCCATCACCTACACCGCGAAGGAAGCCATCTGGCTACGTTACTTCATGGCCGAACTCTTTGGACCTATCACTTTCCCCTTCCTCATCTACAACGATAATCAATCCGCCATTTCGCTCGCGCATGCCGAACTCGGTCAATTCCACGCACGTACCAAACACATCGACATTCGGTACCACTTTATCCGCGAGCAGATTGGAAACGGCACTCTCGAAGTTGTGTATTGCCCAACTGCGGAGATGACTGCCGATGTTCTCACCAAGGCGCTGGCCGCCTTCAAGTTCAAGCCGCTCATTCAAGCGCTTGGATTAATTTCGGCTTGAGGGGGAGTGTTGGAATAATACCAAGCCGACACGTTGCGCATTCGTGGCACAGACGTGGCGTTTGGGAAGCTGGCATGGTGATGCACAGCAATGTTGAAACACTGGAGACGCACAGGTTCAGCTGGTCTGAAACATTGTACGCTTCATTGTTCTACGTTTATATTTGTACCTGTAGTGTACATTGTTCTCTAGGGTATAAAAGCCCTCGTACATCTTGGAATAAATTATCTAGTTCCCATACTTTCGCCCCCACCTTTCTACATTTTATTCTACAAGAACAATAAGGAATGACCATGTGACTACGTGTCTAAACCATTGTCTTATCAAAACACGCACCAAGGACTGCATGAAGGATGTGTTGCTGTGTGTGGTGAGCACAGCGAAGAGGCTTGAGGTAGTTGGTACCACAGTATAGGGTCCCATGAGGTTGGAAAGCAGGGACCTGATTGGTGGGGAATCAAGTGGGGCCCTCGGAGATGAAATGGCATTTTAATATTGTGGATGATGCACTGGATCTTGGCTATGTCTGCACTGGATTAAAGGCTGTACAAATACCTCGTTGCAAGATTTGCAGTGGTAGATATGTATTTGTAAAGGACAAACAGTAGAGGTATAAAAGACGGACAAAATGTAGTAGAAAGAACAATATACTACGCCTGGGTTTGACCACCTGTGTTTTGACTCTCTTGCTTTGCTGGGTTTGAACAGAACAATTTTACGGGACTCTACAGGATTTTTTAACGGGAACGGAATGGAACAGACTTACGGATTTAAGGAATGGGAACAGATATTTTGGTTGAAGTTGAAGTTGGTTGTGGTTTTGGTTGGATCGGTTAGAAGAAGAACATTAGCTATTGAAATCTTGAAGACTTACATCACACACCTTCATTATTCCAAATTTGCATTCATGGTTTCCTGCCACGTGAACCCCCGAACACACTACAAAGTTTCTGAAGTTTGGTTTTATTGGTTGAAATCTTTGGATAAAGATTTTCATTGATGTACTGATTTCGATCCTTTCACTGTTCATACCTCAATTTTATTGTATACAATTGTGTACCTTCAATAAATATGTCGCCTTGGTTGTGTATCCAAAAGCGAGATGATGGAGTGAGGAAATTTTGCAGGTCCATGAGCCCATAGCACCAATGCTTCAGCTGATCCTTTACAGTTCGGCAGTGAGTTCTTCAAGCACCCATCTTCCTTCACTGACTTGTGCACTTCAGTAATGGCCACTGGAATTCACTGTCCCATCCAAATTTGTTGCATAATCTTGGTGCATTACTCCGGCTCACCAAGTCGCACTTATGCACCTTGGGTAATCCCAAGAACTTTATGACTTGTATGCTCCCTCCTCACACTCACATTGTCCTTTCCTTGGCTGGGCTCAAAATATGTATTGCCTACACCTTTGCCTTTTTGTTCTGCGTACCAGAACTGATGGCCAGCCATGCAGCCGTGTTTTTCACAGCCGCTCTGGCTGAGGTTTTTAAAAAAATTCTATACTCAGATATGGTGTGTTCCAAGTCTTTGATGGAGTGGCTGGGCTCCCTTATAATAAACATATAAATAGAATTTATCCAACCGGTACACAGGAATCATAGAGATAGGAGACTATTTTAGCAATATTACATATTTCAACAGATTTTCACCCCATCACTGATGATTGGACTCCATCCAGGTCCTCAGTATCAGATACATCCTCCTTGGCCTCCTTCACCACAATGCCAGTGGGCACATTGATCTCTGCAAGGTGAGCTAAATCTGTTTGGTGCTTCTCCAGTACATCTTTGCCAACACTTGCTATCCTTTTATCAATGGCTTCAATCTGTTTCACCTGTGATGATCTTTCAAACAATGGCCTTGCTACATCCCATAATTCCACTGCCTTCAACAGGTTGTCATATTCCTTGGAAATATCTCCCAGTCGGAGCATGCACTCAGCCCTGCAGCGATGGACATCCATGTATGTGAATCCTTCTAGTGCAACAGAAAACAGGCTGAAAGCTGTGCCCTCATCACCCTGAGCAAGGAAGATGTCTCCCAGAAACTGGAGAGCCTTGTATATTCCTAACTTCTCTTTGGATTTGATAGAATGGGCAAGATAAACTGTTGTCCAACTGGACATCTGACCAGATGCACCCCAGCATTCAGTGTTACCAAGCTGCTCCAAGCAATAGGATTCCACTTCACAATGGTTGCAGGTTCTGAGACATGTCTTAAAAGGTGTATTTGCTGTGGAGATCTCTCCTTCTTCCAGATACAACTTAGCAAGAGTAGCATTGCACATGGTTATTTCACTGGTCCAGTGCAAGGCAAGAAAAATTTTCTTGGCTCTTTCAATATCCTGTTGAACAGCAGGTCTGGGAGCACTCACAGACAAGCTAATTTCTGCAAGATTTAATAAAGCAAAGGCATGGCCAGTAGAATCTATGCCAGGTGGGCAATTTTGAAGAATCTGAGTGTGAATATTGTGTGCCTCACGGTATTCTGACTTATCCCGGTGGACCTCTGCTTGAAGGTTCATAATGCTGCTATACAATTTTGCTCCAGTCATACCACAAAGAACCAGGAGCTGCCTTGCTCTATGGCAGAGAGGGATGCTTTCTTTGTAGTTACCAAGTTGGGTCCAGGCCAATGCTTCCTGATGGATTGCACGTGCTTCAAGGTATAAATCAGCTGAAATCCTTGCCAACCTCTGTGCCTCACATGCATGTAGTCTGGCTGCTAAGTAGTCACCAATGCGCCAGTGATTCTGGGCAAGAAAGAATAATGCTATGGAGTGTCTTTTGTGTTGCCAGAAGTAGTTGCCAGTGAAATACTCAGGTGACAAAACTCATCCACCTTGGAATAATTGTCACAGACTCCATAATAGAATGCAACATTTGCATAGAATCTACCTTGAAACCACTGAAGTCAATCTTCACATACAAGGTGTGAGAGGTGAGCCCTACATTTAAGATCTGGATTGTCAAAATACTCAAAGTGTGCTAATGCCTGGGCAACAAGTGTTTCTGGATTATTGACTGTTGAGTGGGTCATTGAGCCAAATAACTCAGCGATAAAGTGGACCTCAAGCTGATGATCACAGAAGTGTGGAAGGATTTTATGAAGCTGCCCAAGCAGAGAAAATGACCATCGGAGATTATGTTGGCAAAACCGATTCATGTGAAAGGCACTCAAAAGATTATCCTTGAGGTCTGGATGGCCCTTTTGGAGTCCATTCTGGAGTAAACTTTGGATATTGGCTAGATTTGATGATATTTGTCCAACTGTGGCTGATATCATTTCAGTTCCAGAAAAGTCCTCATACAACTCAAGTAACTCATGGAAATGCTTCATAAGAGGCTTCAAAAGCTCATTTCTGGGTGGATGGGCTTTCTGCATATATTCCCTGATTGGTACTAATGCTTTTAGTTGCTTTTTGTCATCCAGATAGGCTAAAGCTGTTCGAATCAATGTTGTTTTGCACTTCAGGATATCCTCAATTGGGAGCTTGCTTTGGAGGAGCTCAACATCTGAAAGACCATCTGGAAGCATTGACAAGAGACTTAATAGCTCTTGTGCACCAGGGACAGCTTTGATCCTGGGGCTAGACAAAGAGAGTGAAATTGACACATCTAAGTTGGATTGTTTGTCATAGCCCTCTGAAATCATAGAGGTTCTCTCTGCCTCCCAGCTGGATAGTACACTGGAGCATCCCTTTGCATCCACCAAATGTGCAATGAGATTGATAGCAAGAGGCATGTTATCTGTCAATGCAAGCACCTGATCTATCTCTTCTTGGTTGTGATGGTCTTCAGCAATGTCAATAAATGTTTGTTGAGCAGCATGGTGTTTCAATGGTTGCAGTGGATCAAGAAATGGGCGACTCCACTGTACTTTGGCCGGTCTTTCTGTGCCTCGCATGGTAATCTACATTGCATGAGTCAAATGAAGGAAATGAAGCACTGCCACTCACAATTAATGTCAGGTCTTTGAGGTCAGTGAGGAGGGATAAGAATTCCTCAATATCACTACGTAGCTCTGCTGGCTCCCAGACTGTCTCCAGATTATCAAGAATCAAGAGGCTAGGTGAGACTGTGCAAAGGAAGTTGACAACTGCTCTGATAAGGTCCTTGCTGGGCTTGAGTCCTAGATGGGCCCCAATGAGACCAGCAAGCTCCACTTTGCTAGCAGCAGAGTTGCAAGCAACAAAATATCGATGTTGGGTGTATTGTGCTGAGACTTCTGAATGATGAAGAACTGCTCTGGCAAGAGTGGTCTTCCCCATCCCACCTGTCCCTAAAATAGTTATTCTGGGAGATTTCATCCTCAGCAGCTTCAGGATGTGAGACAACTCTGATTTACGGCCATAAAATATTTTGGGCTCTGATGGCAGCATTGAGATTGATTTGGAGCTTTCAAAGTCTCAATGAATTTGTTGCAGGATTAGGGGACGCATACCTATTTTGAGATGTAGAATAGATCTGGTTCATCCGGATTGGCAAAATTGGCAGTGAACTCAAAATAACCATACCGTAGATACTCTGTCTGAACTTGTGGTATCAGAGAGTTCATTGATCATGCTAAGCAATTCTTGATGTCTCTGTTTTGCTACTGCCTGCATTTTCGAAATATCAGTCAATATACCACTGTTCTTGAGCTTTGTGGACAGAATTAGTTGCAATGAACTGTTGTAGAACCTATGAGAGAGCTCACTTGAAAATAATCAAATCCTTGTGTCAATCCACTTTTGCAATCCTTGAGTAGTGTGTTCATCTCTCCCTGGCGGAAGAACTGTTTGACCTTGCTGCCACTCTGCTGGAATTCAACAAAGGTATGGATTTTGTGAAGGGTTCTATGGATAGTCATTAATACCAAATCACAACTTTTCACAAGGAAATTACTCTTTAAATTTTCCTATGTGATATAACACACTAGGAGGCAGCACACCAGCAGTATCTGATTTGATATGCAGAGCAATAATTGCATTGAGCAATTCATAGGTTTGCTCCATTAATTCAATACAGCTTTTTTCATTTCGTTTCACAGTCTGGTTTGCATTGTGAGATTCCTGTTAGGGTAGATTCAGTGATCACTCACAACCATATTTTTTAACAGTGATTCTATTGTGTTGGAAATTGCCACAGAGAATGGGGTGTGCAGGCCATTGGCAAGAACTTTGAGGCTGCCTGCAGTCACAGTTAAACATGCTGTAATATTTTCCTTTCGATTTTGAATGCTGGTAGGCATCTTGACAATGATATCTGGGATCTGAGCAAACACAGTATTTTATACTCCATGGCCTGGGACTTTTGGCGTTCATTGGTTGCTATTTACGTTAAGATTCTCAGGTATATATGGTCGCGGATACGATGTCCATATAAGTATAGATAGGCTTCCACACCCATGAAGAACACTGTCATAAAAAAAATTACTGGCTCTCCCCGACCTTCAATCTGCGAAGAAATATTGTATTACCAAGCCTTGGAAACCCCGGAGTACATATGCCTGACCAGTAGAGTTCAAATTGCCTTCACGCACCGTCTTTGGTGCAGCCCGCGATGTTGATCAAAGACGGGTCGTTTGACATGTCCATTGATACCGCTTTTTTCCCAACTCTTCCCATAGGTGCGTACGGCAATGTTATTTGGGTACAAATTCTAGCTTGGCTGTGCTCGCTGCGTTTCTTTTTTTTGAGGACTTGCTGAGAACGAGCATCTATGCCTTTTCGTTGTACGAGTCCAAATGGCTGCTCACGTTGGCATGACAGTGGGAGCATCAGCTTCATGATACAGCTACATACGCGAGAAAAAAAGAAAGCGTGGACTTCGGTGTGGGCACATTGATAAATTCCCGACAACGGTGACTTAACATCATACCGGGTACCGTTACTGGTTGGTTATGGAAGCCGCAAACTTTCGCTCCTGATCAGCACACGGCTTCATCAGCCCCACAACCCCGGAGTTCGTAGAATTACACGGAAATTGAATTCTGAATACAATGGTTCAAACTGTAGACAGGGAAGACCTGTAATTGTATAGTGCACACACACAGCACTTAAGTAATCCCCAAGTACCGAAAGTTCAATGGTCGGGGGCCCTCGTTCGATTTGAGGCCAGATCATGGCAGGATCCGGGCTTTTTTTTTCTGTTCGTCGCTTTGTGCTGTTTTACTCTTGCTTGCTTCCATTCGTTGACTGGAGTGACTACCGTGGGTGGAGGGCTGATAACAGCCGAGTAGATCTTTCACAATCCCAGATAATTGCATATTTTGAACAAAAGGAGTGGTACCAGTTCTTAGAGCGGCAGGAGAGAAGTTGAATCCAACAATTTGACCTGGCTCGAGTTTAAGACAAGGAAGCCCTGGAGGTGCATGGTGCACACCTACAACAGCTGTGTACGGAACATTAGAGAGTTTGCAGTGGAGCCACCAGATCAACTGGTGGCTAATTTTTCTCAGGAACTCCCCGTCCTTGGGGGCTGATGTAGCCACTATTTATAGCCCCCATAGAGAGGATGAAATAGTGGCTAGCACGCACCGGACGGTCCTGACACTAATCTAAAACATGAGCCACCAGTTGATCTGGTGGCTACCACAAACTCTCCACAAACTCTCTACTTATTGTTGCCGACCAGTCCTTTGTGCAGGCCAAACAGATGCAACGCGATGAGCTGTTCATCATGGCTGACAGGCGTGGGGTTCTGCTGGCCGGCGTGGGCATCCGCGGTCTAAGTAATGCGTGTGTTCGGACCACGCGGGACGGCACCAGACGCGGTCATACGACCAGCATGTGTGGTACTTAACGTTGGCAGAGGCGCAAAACATTCCTATTCTTCGAAGATGCTCGCTCTTTCCCTTTTGCTGCTTGCCACCCAAGCGCTCGGCGGCCATGTCATTCAACGCCAGAAGACGTGCACTGTCCACCCGTCTGGAAACTTTACCGATGATTCCCCGGCCATCGTCCAAGCGTTCAGTCTGTGCGGGACAAGGCGGGAGGGTACGTTTTTTACGTGGCCTTCGAGTTTACGGAGACCCGAGAAATAATTCGGTAGATTGAATTTCTGAACGAGACCTACTGGATCGAGGTACGAGCGCTCTCACACGGTACGGTCCTACTCAAAAGCGCGACTTCCAGAAAGTCATGAATACGACTGGGCTGAATGATGCTGTGATTGATTTGCGCGGGACCCTCCTGGTGAGTGTAGTCTACCGAGTCAAGAATAAAGAAGATTTGTGGCTAAACGGTATTTGTCAGTGGTCCGCTGCAAATATCTCGTATTGGTTAAACAATTCTCTGCCCATTGGGTTTCAGAACCAAAGCTCGGCGTGGTTCTTGGGCGGGAATAACATTCTATTTGATGGACACGGTTATGGTACTTTCAATGGCAACGGGCAAATTTGGTGGGTATTATTCTCTTAGGCTTGGAGTGAAGTTAAATTCAATGGAGCCAGGTACGACTTTACGAAAGGTGTATCGAATCTCGCGGGCCGTCCGCATGCTTTGACGATATGGAATACCCACAACTCGACTTTCACCGGAATCCGTTTTGTTCAGTCTCAGATGTGGTATGCATGGTCTACAATAACACGAATGCAAAACTTGATATTCTCAGGACAATGACAATATCGGCTTCGAGTTATGTCGACATGCTCGACATTTTGTCAGTTCCACCAGCAACGACTCGGTGAGTTTCAAACTTACTTGGGTGTGTCGTTGTTACTCAGTGATGTACAGCAATCCACGATCAACACGGACGGCGCGGACACGCTCGACTCGCACCACATCACTTTCCGGCGCTGGGAGGGTCCACAACGGCGACGACTCGATTGCGATGAAACGGAATTCGTCTGACCTTCTGATTGAGGATTCAATATTCTACATCGGCACCGGCGTCGCGATCGGCAGCACCGGGCAGTTTCCAGGCGAATACGAGGCCATCGAGCGAGTGTTGACCCGCAACTGCTCGTTCATTGGGACGCGATTTGTAGGTTACATTAAGACATGGACCGGAGTGCAGCAGGGATTCCCTCCTAATGGAGGAGGCGGAGGGATTGGGGGTACGTGCTAGTACCCTAGTCCCCAATATTAAATTTGCTAACGGACCTGGAAGTTGTTCGCGATATTGGTGAACCACTCCGAAAAAAAAATACATTTTCAACATTGACTGTTCCCACCTAGTCTGGACTAATTCAACATTCACCAACATTACGACGCAGGTGGCCGAGATTACGCAGTGCACGTCGTTTTCAGGTGCTGTCGGCCAATGCGACACCTCGACCATGCAGATCAGTAATATTACTTGGTCGGTGCTTCAAGGCAGCCTTCTGACTTCAACCGTCGCGAGCCTTCAATGCAGTGGCGCGGCTCCTTGCCAGGACCTGCGGATTCTTGACACTAATGTCACCTTCACCACAAACACTACGGTGGGGAAGTTTTCGTGCCATGCCGTCGCGTCAACAGAAGGATTTACTTGCCAGTAGAGTGTACTGTTAAAACTCATCGCCAATGTTGTTCAAAAAATAAAAATAAAGTGTCCGATGGTCCTTGTGCGATATTTATCATGTTCCAAGCATTGCATACTGTAGTATTTCATCCAATTCTCATGGGCCGTGAGGTTCTGGAATGCAGTGATTAACTCGAGGCAAAGGTTACGGCGGGCTGTGGTATCGGAATTTGGCCGCTGGGTTCGAGAGGCTCCAGAAGCTGTGATTGAAACCCTCGCGGTGGGCTCCAAAATGACGTGCCTATCAGCCGGCACTGAGTTTCGGTGGGAGTCGGTTTGAGGCCAGATCATATGCTCTGACCAAATCCTTTTCCTGTTGTTAGGTTAATGTTCCAGCTTTTCTTTTGTGTCCCTTTTTTGGCTGGAACAGTGCTGTACAGTGGATTCAGCAGACTCGCTCTGAGGTATGAATTGGCTAGTGTCCAGAGTTGAAGTTAACAGGTGTATTAGACTCCAGGGAGAACCAAACTCAACCTGAGTCAAATCATAGGATTGTGGAGGTGTATGGCTCACACCCACACAGATTATGGTCGCATGCGCAGTAATCAAAGTTTGCTGGGAGACCCTCGTTCGATTCGGGGCTAGGTCACGTACAATAATCTACGAGGTTTTTTCTCCCGCTTTCAAAGATTTTTTATGCCGTTTCGCTTCTTTCACAGCAGAGTCGTGGCGGCTGGTTTTCAGAAGGACTGACATCAACCCAAGCAGTGGTGTGTACCCATCTTTTACAAAGGAACTTGTCAGAGAGTGTGAACCATACAAGTGATACAGGATAGAAGGTGCGGATAATCACAAGAAAGCCTGGAAATAACGCAGTCCAACCCAATTTCAGTTATACATAGAGAAGACCTGGAGTATGGCACACCCACACAACCTAGCAAGGTGATTGCAACTTTGAGTTTGCTGGGAAGCCTTTGTTCGATTTGAGGTCAGGTCATAATACAATGGTGACCTTTCAGGTTTTTCTCGTCTCTCGCTTTCAAAGATTTCTATGCTGTCTAGCTTCTTTCACGGCAGAGCCGGTGGTGGTCGGAAGGACTGGCATCAACTGACTGGACTCATCTTTCATAATCCCAGTTAATTGGATTTAAACAAAGGAGTGGCACCGGTTGTTGAACTCCAACCATTCAACCTGGTTCGAATTGTAGATAGAGAAGACCTGGAGGTACATGGTGCGCACCCACAGCAGCTGCCAAGGCGCTCGAACCAAATTCGGTGGGAGGTCCTCGTTCGATTCGAGGCCAGGTTGTATGTATGCGGCAAGATTATCTTTTCTTTTTCATTCTTTGTTTTGTTTCCCTTTATTCACACCAGCAGCTGTGGTGGGCAGTGGTTGGAAGAGCTGAAATCCATCGAAGCAGTCTGAATCTGGACCTATCATTTAAATTTCACAGAGGGTTACCAGAGAGTTTGAACCATACAAGTGACACTGGGCAAGAGTTGTCAACACAAGAAAGCCCAAAGCCTTGTGGAGTTCAACCTGGGTGGAATTAAAGACAAAGAAGACCTGGAGGTGCATGGTGCACACCCACAGCACTTATTCACGTAGTCCATACAGAAAGTTCAGTGGAAGGCCCTTGTTCAATTCAAGGCCAGGTCATTGAGCACAGGTGTGATTTTTTCTTGCCTCCACCAGTGGCTTTGGGTTCTTTTTGCTTCCTTGAAAGTAGCAGGAGTGGACGGAGCTGGGAAGTGTTGATTGTTTAACTCAGGTCTTATGCTTTGCGAAATTGTTCAGAATTGATCACCCATGCGGCAGGGTGATGCCAACTAGTGTTGCCGCGACTCAAAAAGTCGAGTCACGACTTGATAAGTCGACTTAAAACGGCAATTGACTCGACTCGACTCGACTTGGGTTGACTTGAGTCACTCAAAGTCGACTTGAGTCGACTCAAGTCGGTGGAGTCGGGAGTTTTCTGGCACATTTGCGATTTAGTGACAATAGAATAATGAGGTAGTCATATTGGGTATAACTGGACAATGAGAGCATAGGGTTACTTAGATTTGGAAGAACTACATGCTCGTTTCGTCCTCTGGCATCCGAACAGTAAAGGAATCTGTCATCTCATAGCTTTCTGTGAGAGCCTGCCTTGCCTCCTGCTGTTCAGTCTCATCTGTAGATGCTAGTTGGCGCAACCAATCCTCTTCATCGTCTGCAATTGGGGCTGACTACCAATCTGCCATAAAGTTCAGGCGTGATTTTTGTAGTTAAACTTTAGCATTTGAAGGGCCTCCATAAGGTATGAACCCGTCCAATTCCGCCGCTTTGTGTCTGTTTCTGCTGACGATGAGAATACCCGTTCCGATGGCACTGACGTTGCCTGAATTGGGGCGTAGTTGATGAACATGCGATAGATGGTAGGCCATGTTGTAACTCCATGATTCTGTACAATACAGTTCATTTAATCACTTGACAATCATGATGTCCTCCATTTGTCCGCACACAATGTCAATTCAGCGCTCCGCCTGCCGGTGATTTTCATACTTCAATTATCTCGAGTCTTTGATCTGTTGAATGGACCACTCCTTTGGCTCTGTCAGATTTGGTTTTCCTGTTGCCTCACCTTTTTCGGTTGTTCACTGGATTTTTATCCCTCCGATGGTTATGGTTCTGCCATCATTTTCTGCTGTGTCATCTCCGTTCCCAATTCCCGCTTCGCTATATCTATCGAGAGCTGGGTAGTAACCGCGCCGCTGACGTCTATCCTATTCACTACAACCACTACACGACAGCTCTCAAATCCCCCAACGACGGGTATGTTGCTGCCAATCTGTGGGTCGACTTCAGTCCTGATACCATTTTTCCTGCTGTCGCGAATGCTTTTGCAGAAACTGGCAAGCCAGTGGAGCTCAAAGCTTTGTACATATCTGTCATGCCCAGTGATGTGAACAGCAATGAATACGAGGCCCGCTCAAGGCACATCATGCTCAGTCCTGGTCCCCATGTTCTTTCCCAGTCCAGCACCAACACTGCTTCGACCACTGACTCCTCGACAACCCCCATAACCCCTGCAAAACGCAAGAGATACGTTACCATCAGCTTAACCTCCACCTCCACAACTGATTCTAATCCTATGGCTTCGGCTGTTACTGGTGTCTGGGTGAATACTACCAGCGAATTTTTCGTTCGGTGATGTCCTCTTTGTGTCTTAGACACCACTTCGAGCTAATTTGCCTTTGGCAAGCCCTCCTTCTGTTACGCGGCTGGGCCATTGATCACTTCCGCTCATGAAACACAGTAAGTTATTACCTCTTTGCAATGAATGTTATCTCAGACATTATTTAAGTTCGAAGAAACATCGCACCCCGAGCACCAGTGTTTCCCTCCACCAGAAGATCATGAAACATACATTTGCGAAGAAGCCCCCGTCAAATCCGATGGGAAAAAAGCTCAGCAGTAATTGACCGCCGCATAGTTTTATGCAGTCCTGCTTCGATAGTCCGGTGCCTGTCCTCTGATTCTGTATAACCTCTGTGAGGATATTTGATGACTTTGACTCTGAATTCAAAGCACAAATATCCAACAAAACTCGGGGGGTTGCTTCTCACCACGGCGCGTTCTATGTCCTTTTTTTTGTTTTTTTTGTCAAGGCTCAAATGACAGGATTACTAAACTGTGCAGACTGGGCGTGTCTTCGGTCTCAACAGTACCTGGTGCACCACTGGATGGTGACATCCTGCAATGTAGCTAAAAGCTATAGCTCGAACGATGCTTGCACGATGGATTCTTTGCATCAGCTTCTAGCTTCATTCCCGTACGCTCTATATCCTGCGGCCCTTGCGGCTCTTCCTGAGAAATCTCGGAGGTTCTTATTCACCGATTCAGGCCTGGACCATTCGCCTGATATGCAACTTTAATCCTTGAGAAATCTACCTTACTTTTTTGACCGTGCCAATAAACTAGATCCGTTCGCACCTTCAAACTTTAAGCTTCAACCTCTGCTCTCACGCCACGAATTCTACTGGCATTTTCCCAAAAAACACAATCTGGACCGGCCATCGTCATATTCCTCTTGCTTCCGAAACCTCTGGTGCAGTGTCTGACACAATTCTATTGAAATCCGTGGAAATCTGAGACCCTGCTAGCGGCTCATTCCAATAGGGCTCAGTTCCCATTTGCATTAGACATTCTTCATAACATCACGACTCTAAGTCCCTCAAAGTTTAAACGGCAAATTCCGAAGGGAAAGTAATCGAACCCGCAAATTGTCTATAAAGACCTGAACTCTACGCAAATAATTCAGTTCAATCCAGCCCCGATTTAATCTCCAATGCTGATCAACGTTGCGGATGAGGATCCTGACGTGGGTATTGTTTTTCCCGTCTTTGGTTGACCTCTAGTCGAAGATTCCACTGCCTCTTGAAGATGCCTCGGGCACAGACTCTGTATTGCTTTGATAGTAGTGACAGTCAGTCCGCGTCGTTGTACCGCCCGTAATTGTTTGATGTACATGCCTCTCCAATGATTTGTACCACTATCTCTTTACCTGAACAAATTCAAAATTGGACTGCTGCAAGAATTAGTGCACTTTTAAATGGGCCGCACCGAATGGACATCCAACTGCTGAATGTTGGATGCAGCGCTGAATCGACTGGGATGGCACATGAACTTAATCCCGCCTTTCATTATCCATCCTGAAACACCATTGGTGCACTACATTTGACTTTCCTCTTCATACAAGAGAACAGATACTGGTGTAAAATACCAGTGATGCTCCTCACTTGATAATTCACATCTTCCTCTGCCCCCATTGGCATATCTTGTACCTATATATTAATGCCGACTCAAGTGACTCAAGTCGACTCAAGTCGACTTGGGTTTGACTCCGAAGTCGGTCGGAGTCGTGCATGTGACTCGACTCAACTCGACTTGAGTCGACTTCGCCAAGTCGACTTGGCGGGCTGGAGTCGGAAGTCGCGGCAACACTAATGCCAACTCAGCCTGGGTCAAATCATAGACAAAGAAGACCTGGAGGTGTATGGTACACACACGCACAACTTACGGTGACTATAAATGTTTCGAGTTTGCTGAGAGGCCCTTGTTCAATTCGAGGCCAGGTCATTGTCTGGTAGTGACATTGTATTTTTTTATTGCCTTCTGCTTTGGTTTAAATAGTTTCCCCTCTCCCTTCCTGGAGAAACTACAGTCTGGTGGGCGGTGGTTGGGAAGGCTGCTGTCAATGGAGTGAACCCATCTTTTACAATACCCAATAATTGGTTATTTGAACAAAGGAGTGGTGCCAGTTGTAGAATTGCTGGAGAGCAAGTGAATCAACCTGGTTTGAATTGTAGACAGAGAAGACCTGGAGGTGCATGTGCACACCCACAGCAGCTGCCAAAGCACTTGAACCAAATTCGGTGGGAGGGTCCTTGTTTGATTTGAGGCCAGGTTATGATATGGGTAGCCAGATTATCTTTTCTTTTTGATTCTTTGTTTGGTTTCCCTTGGTTCACACCAGCAGCTGTGGTGGGCTGTGGTTGGAAGAGTTGGCATCCATCGAAGCAGCAGTCTGAACCTATCATTTTACAAAGGGTTGTCGGAGGGTCTGATGAATTTGTTATAAGCTGAACATCAGTATTGAACTGCTCAAAATGCAGATGGGCCGAACTCAACAGGGGACAAATCATCGGATTGCAAGACCTGGAAGTGTATGGTACACACCCACACAACTTGGGGTGAGGTAATTCATGAGTTCACTGGGAGGCCCTCGTTCGATTCGAGGCCAGGTCATGCCTTGAAAAGAAAGGTCGAATTTTTTCCTGTTTCGCCCCGGGTTCGTTCTGGCAAATTGCTTCCCATCCTCCATGACAGCAGTGGTGGTAGGTGGGGCTGACAACCAAATGGACTCATCTCTCACATTCCCAGATATTTAGATGTTTTGAACAAAAGAAGTGGCACCAGGGGTAAGAGAAGTTGAATCCAACTGTTCGAGATGGCTCGAATTGGAGACAGAGAAGACCTGGAGGTGTATGGTACACACTCACACAACTTAAGTGGCTGTGATTTACGTTTGCTGAGAGGCCCTTGTTCGATTCGAGGCCAGGTCATATCTTGGGGGAGATGATTTTTTTTTCTTGTCCCGGGCCCTCGCTTCGGGTTTGTTCTAGCTTGCTTCCCGTCCCTCATGCCAGCAGTTGTGGTGGGTGATGGTTGGAAGGGCTGACATCAACACAACCTATCTTTTACAGAGGAATTTGCCAGAGAGGTTGAACTATACTATAAAGTGGTGCTGGGGCAAAGGTCTGTCTGTGATTGCGGGGGACGAGAAAATGGGACTGCTCAGCCTGGCTCGAGTTAAAGACAAAGAAGACCTGGAGGTGCATAGTGCACACCCACAGCACTTGACAAATTCGTGTAAGCTGAGAGTTCAGTGGGAGGCCCTCGTTCGAATCGAGGCCAGGTCATAGATGGGAAAATGCCGCTCAGAATTTTTTGTTGTCCTCTGCTGCGGGGTTTTTTTTTTTCACTCTTGCTCCGTCCCTTCTTTGATCATGACTGGAGCAACTAGAGTGGGTGTTGGTTGGGACTTGGGAGGAAGAGAGCCGACATCAACGGAATGGACTCATCTTTTGCAAACTAGTTAAGTGGATGTTTTGAACAATGGAGTGGTGCCTGTTGTAGAATTGCATTTCAGGAGAGAAATTGGATGCAACCGTTCAACCTGGTTCGAATTGGAGAAAGAGAAGACCTGAAGGTGCATGGCGCACACCCGCAACACTTAGATATTCTTCGAGACCTGAGAGTTCGGTGGGAGGGCCCGTTCGATTCGGGGCTGACACCGTGAGATGTGAGATATTTTTTTTTTCATATTAATTCGGTGTTTGCTTTCCAGCATGTGGGATGGGCTGCTGTAGCCGACGTTATGAGAGGGAGGAGAGTTGACGTGGCAGTTGATGTTTGATATCTATTCGCCGGTCAGAAAATAGTTCAAAATCCAGTACTAGTTCAGATTTTTGTTTTTTTTCGTCGTGCGGAGTCGGTCGGTGGTAGCGGGTTGGTAGCGGGTGCAGATCACCGATCATGCGATTGTGATCGGGCTATTTGACCGCTTTCTCTTGAACGACTACTACTTGCTGGGCGCTATTCTCTCCTTGTACTGGCTTCAACTCTATTCTTTACAGCCACTGGATTTGACTTGTCCGCATGATGGCGATGAACAAGCCTCTGCGCTACGTCCTCTTCGTCCTCGCCGTGCTCCTCTCCCTGCACTTCCTCCTCTCCGTAACCCACGCCCCCTACGGCAACGCCACCTCGCTCTCCGGCCTCTTCAAGGGTGGCAGCACCACCAAGTACACCGACACCGCCGTCCCACCGTACGACCCTATTACCGTCATCAATGAAGGCGCCAGCTCCAGCACTGGCGGCGGGGGCCCCCAGCTGGACGACAAACTCCACACGAGCGAACGCGACCTTCGTGATGCTCGCACGCAACTCGGACGTCAACGGCGCGGTGCAGAGCATCCGCAGCATCGAGGACCGCTTTAACCGCGACCACAACTACCCGTATGTGTTCCTCAATGAGGAGCCGTGGACGGATGAGTTTAAAAAGTACGGTATTCTTTCTATTGCATTCACTGCATTGGATTGCATTGGACGAGGATACGAGACTGACGACACGGGTGCAGACGTATATCCGCGCTGAGCCGCGCGCCGATGGAGTTTGGCGTTATCCCGCACGATTGGTGGTTCCAGGTCCGTCTTTGCCCTCCTTTTCTTCTATCTTCTCTTTTCCCCGCCGTCCTGCACCGTCCGCCCGCCACGCGTGCACCTCACTGCGCATGCGAGGCACCGCCCCTCCCCTCCCGCTCCCCTTCCGTCCTGCTCGCTCTCCCTCTTCCCTTTCCCTTCCTTTCCCCTTTCCACCCAACCTTTTCCTACCCTTTCACCCCTCCACCGTCCCTGCTCCCTCGCTCGCATGCACCCACCGTCCCTCCTTCCACCCTCCCTCTTTCCCACGACCCCTACACTTCCACCCACTGCCCCTCCTTCCTTCCCCTTCCCATCTCATCCCTTCCTCCCTCTTTCCTCGCTCGCTTCCACCACCCCCACCGCGATGCTAACGCACACTCACGCAGCCCGACTGGATCGACGAGACCCGCGCCGCCGCCGGCCGCAAGAAGATGGAGGACCAGGGCATCATTCTACGCCGGCTCCGTCTCGTACCGCAACATGTGCCGCTTCACTCGGGCTTCTTCTTCAAGCACGAATTGCTGCTCAAGTATCGGTGGTATTGGCGGATTGAGTGAGTGCTGTGCTGTTATGCATTTGTTTCTCTGCTGTCGTGCGTTCCTCGCCGTGTTATGAGATTTTGCGGGTTTCGCGGGGAGGCGCGGCGGACGGGGCGACTTCTTCCGTCTCCTCATACTTCGCCTCCCTCCCCTTCGCCGCTACCCTCCCACTCCCCTTCCTCTGCTTCCTCTCTCCCCTCCTCGCCTCTTCTCCCCTCCCTTCCCCTCCTCTCCCCTCCCTTCCCCTCCTCTCCCCTCCCTTCGTCTCCTCCCCCTTCCGCCCTCCCTCCCCTGCTTCCCCTTCGCTTTTCCCCGCTCCTCCACTTCTCACACTCCCTCGCCTCCCTCGATCTTGCCTTCGACCCCCGCCTAACCCCTCCGCTGCTCCCCTTTCTATTCTCCTCTTCCCCAGTCCCGCTCCCACTCCCACTCCCTTGCCTCCCGCCTACCCCTCCGCTCCATCCCCTCTTCCCCTTCCTCCTCCTTCCCCCCCTCCCTCCTCCTCACACCTCGTCCAATAACCCCCCTCGTGCCGTACTGACGTCGACGCCAATTCGCAGACCCGACGTCACCTTCCACTGCACGCTCCCGTTCGACCCCTTCAAGTACATGGCCGCGCAGGGCAAGGTCTACGCGTTCACGATCGCGCTGTACGAGTGGTCCGCGACGATCCCGACGCTTTGGGATACTGTGAAAGGTGAGTTGATGGCTTTGTTGTTAGGGAGAGGGAGGGGGGAGGGGGGGGGGGAGGAGGACCTCCCTCGGCTACCGTCCTTCACCGTTTTTGTGGGGAGCCTGTGACGCCTTGTTTTCGGAACGCGGGCGGGGGCGGGGGAGATTCGCTTCTCGGGTGATGGGGAGGGCCCTGCTGCATGCACTTTGTCGTTTTCTCCCCTCATCCTTCGATGCCGTACTGCCATACTGACCAAATGCACGCCCACAGATTTCATGAAAGAAAACCCCGACGCCGTCGCGCCGGACAACGCGATGGGCTTCCTGAGCGAGAATGGGGGGCAGGACTTTAATATGTGTCATTGTGAGTCGGGTTTCACACGTCGATCCTCGTCCTTTTTGGAGATACTCTTCTCCGGCGTTGAGGGAGGGGCGTGGCGGCGAAGGGAGGGATGGGAGAGGGCACTCGCGAGCATGCACCTCCTCATCGTACATGGAGAGGAACCGTTTGCCGTTCCTACGTTGCATCGCTGGCCCTCTCTCCTCGTCGCCCTCCCCTCCTTCCTTTCTCTTCCATTTCGCCATCCCGCCCTCCTCCATGCCCTCCCCCCACCCCTCTCCTCATTCTCCCCGTCCCTCCACTCGCTCTCCTCATCTCTCTCCGTACTTCTCCCGATACATGCCGTTCCTTCTCTCCACCCACTCCCCACTCCCCTTCCTGCTCCCTCCCTTCTCCCTCCCCTTCTATACCCGCACCAACTCACTAACCCCCCACCCCAGTCTGGTCCAACTTCGAGATCGCCGACCTCGACTTCTGGCGCGGGGAAGTGTACACCAAGTTTTTCGAGTTTCTGGACAAGACGGGCGGGTTTTATTATGAAGTGCGTTTTTTTCGGGTTTGGGTTTCGTGTTTTGTGTTTTGTGTTTTGTGTTTCAGAAGGATGGGGGTGTGTGGGCCAAGGATCGGGGGGCGATTGTGATTGCGGAAGGGTCGTAGCGGGCAGGCAATGTACACGCAGCATGGGCTCGTCCTCCTCATACCCCCGAGGAGATGCGGGGCGGAGATGGGGAGAGGAGATCGATGGCGCCTCCTTCATGCTGCGTTGAGTCGTCCGCCTTGGATTGGGTTGAACGGGACGGGGACGATTCCACTACATGGCGCGTCGTGCAATGGCGTGTGTGCGGGACGAGATGGCTCGGTGCCCGCGGGCATTGAGAGGCAAGGAGGGTCTACTCAGGTGGATATGGACGTACGGCGGCAGACGTCTGCGTGTCGGTCGTGTGCGGCCGGCGATAAATGGAGCCGGCCAGCGCGGAAGAGACAGGGTCGTGGCGGGCGAGTGTATTGTACTGCTGGTGGAGTGCTGCGTGTACATGTACGACAGGGTTGCGGCTGGCAGGGACGCGAGAGAGAGCGTGTGTTGTGGCAGGCGGGCGAGCGGGCGGAGGTGGTGTGTGCAGATGTCTGAGCTGTTTGACGGTGGACGGGATGAGATCTCGCGTTGCAGAAGGGAGGGTACATTCTTGGTGGTCGCCTGAGACCTCCGTCCCCTATAGGGCGGTGCGACCGTCCGGCGGGGCCAGCTGGGAGGGCACGAGCGAGACCGCTTCTCGGCGAGGAGGGGCGGGCGCGGAAGAGCGCAGGATTTGGCGTGTGGTCACCGGGTGGTAGCGGGCAGGACTTTATGCTGCGGCCTTGGTGCTTGCGGGGTTTGGTACGGCGCGGTGGTGCTTTCGCAGACGGTGGACGATCCCGCGCATTGGATATAGGCGGGCGCATATGCACGTGTGTGAAGTTACGGGGAGAGCGCTACCCGGCGGCGTACGCAACCGGAGGAGCGAAGACGGGGATGCATCATAACAGGCGGATGTCTGGAAGGCATTTGTCTGCGCAGCATCTCCGCTACCGCGCCGGAGAAGTTCAGTGCGGCTGAGCTGTGGGCCGGACGCCTGGGCGCCGTCCTGTGTCGAGGCGCGAGCATGTCCGGTGTCGGGCGCGAACGGGGCACGGCGCAGCGTATGCTTTGCGTCGCAGACCGCGCGATCAGAACCTCGATTTCCCCCCCTCTCCTCCTTCTTCTCTTCCCTGTGATGCTGATATACTATACTAACTACTTTCCTGCAATTTCAGCGCTGGGGAGACGCCCCCGTACACTCAATGGCCGCCGCGCTCTTCCTCCCCAAGAGCAAGATCCACTTCTTCAATGAGATTGGGTGCGTGGGGGCGCTCTCTGCCTGTGTCACTCTCCTCGTCCCCACATTCCTAATACCCCGCCCTCCCTGCTCTTCTGCTCCCCTTCCTCTCTCTCCTCTGTCCCCATCCACGCCAAACCACTTCATTGGACCTCGCCGTCCTCCCCCTCTCTTTCTTTCTATACCATATGCTGATGAACGACTCGACTCGCAGGTACGAACACCCGCCAAACAGCCACTGCCCGACCGACGACACCATTTGGCGCGCGGGGGATGTGCAGCTGCGATCAGGGGCGGACACATGGTGGGTCGCGTTTCTTTTGGCTTGCGGGTCCGGTTTCGTTCTTTGGGCTCTCGGTTCTGTTTTGTTGGGTGGATGGGCGGACGAAGGAGAGGATGAGACGACACGCTGGGATGAGCGCGAGACGCTCGCTTGCGGGGCGACGCCACCCCGCCATCGGGCTTTGTTTTCGGTTACCAAGAGGTCCGCCACTGGCTCCCTGCGTGTGCTTGTTTCGCTCCGGGGGATGAGAGGGCCAAGGCAAAGACAGAGAGGATGGGATAATGGGCCGTCTTACTTCCCGTTATCCTGTCGCTTGCGGGGTACACACCCCCACGCGCTTGCGCCGTCTCGTGCTTGCCATTTACGTCCCTACCTCCCTTTGGCCTTGTGGCTTTGGCATGAGGTCTTTACCTGCTCCCGGACCTGAGGACGACGAGGACAGGTGCCCTCTCGTCTTCACACGCCTTGTACCGCTCCGTTGCTTGTCTATATTTCCCTTCTCGACATCCCCACCCGCACGAATGAGGCTAACGAACCGCCTCTTCTCCAGACTACGGCCCATACTCGTGCCAACACCAGTGGGATCGGATATTCCAGTAGCTTCGTCATCACATACGCGGGGACCTAATCTACATATCTTTACCAAAAGCTCGGAGGCCCGGAGTAGAGAAAGCTCGGGGAGGAAGGAAAGGGAGGATACTACTTACATATATAGAGTGCCGGACATGGTGTAATTATAGCGAGCAGCAGTGCGTATGAAAATGCCCAAAGACGCAAGTGCGAGGGGCGCCATGGAAGGTGGCTGGGGAGCATGGGATATTGAGAGCACGTGCGAACGTGACGCACGCGTCTGTCACACATTTCCTTTGTCCGCAACTCCCCGCGTCCTCGAGGAGGTTCAGCTCCCCCCCCCCCCCTCAGGTTTCCTTATGTCGGACCATTCGCTCCCGGACGAAAATATGTTTTGTATTCCGGTGCCCGGATACGTAAGGGGAGCTCGCTAATACAGAGTTCCAGTTATGATTTGTGAATTATGAAGATTTACTACTTTCAATTAACATTGAATACATACTCGCTAAGGTCCATACCATAAGTATCTAACAGAAAACCAAGTCCAGCCCAGTGGGCAGTGTTCTGCTCTAGCATCCTTATTGATTCAGTAACTGGTTTTGCAACCGGGCCCACCCAAATGATTTCCGGAAAGCTATGCCGCGAAGTGTTTTGACTCTAGAAATAAAGACAGGCCAGAAGAGAAATCCTTGTTGCCAATGTCAATTGTTGCTTTTTCAAGAGTAATTCCTTGACTCTTGTGAATTGCAATAGCCCATGCAAGGGTAAGAGGTAACTGTGTTCTTGACAGTGACTTTCCAGTTCTGTCATCTGCAAAATCCTATCATTCTGGGCGCCGCGTCAGCATGGACATATTTCTCCTTCTCCCATTCTTTGACTCGCTCGGCTGTGGTATATTCCCCATCCAGGCTCTTCTCTGTTTCCTGCCTCCTGTCTCGTGGTTGAGCTCTTGCAGTCTTGCCCCATTTATTCTTCAGATGTTTCGTTCACATTTCCGATTCGCAGTATCCTTCTCACTGTGCTGCAGTATTCTTCTCACTGTGCTGCAAGCCCGCTCAATTTCTCTCACTCTGGCCGTATCCCCGTGGCGAAGATAAAAGACAGTTTCCGGCACCTTTGCTGTCACTGCATTTGCCCACTCCCACTTTTGAATTTACGCCCCAAGTTTCACAGGCAAATCCAAATTTCTGCAACCGCCCACTCTCTATTGAATTATTTTGCTCTTGGCTCTTGAATTCAACCGTCCTCAATGTCTTCTTGACTGGTACTCGTTCGAATGTGCCCTCAACCATCTGGTCCTCTGCTCCACTGGAAGTTATCAGATCATTTGTGTCGAGCTCTATCTCAATCTCTTACCATGGGTGAACTCACATGTCTTTGCGGCATCCTATTTGAACTATTTCGGCTGTCTTCAAACCCTATCCCTCGTCGTTTTTGGACAGTTTTGGCACTACTTTGGGAATCCTTAGGATCTACCAATAATATTCTCCAAGGGTATTACCAGTCAAATTCACTTGAGAACTGGTGCTTTTTTGGGACAGCCTGTCATTATGGCCACTTATTGCTTCGTAAATGATCACACTTGCGACCATCCACAACTTTTGCTCAGAAATACGCCAGTATTACTTGCAGTATGCAAATTTCCTTTTGCAAGATCACTCAAAATCTGCAAATGTTGCTAGGTTGAGCGCCGCCTCCTGTAATTTCTGATCTTTCATTAGTTCTTACAGTGCGTATTTCCCTGGATCCCTAAGCTTAAATTGCAATTTATTCTTCCCTTCACCTCTTAGGCTGCCGGAGCGAAGCGGCGGCACATCTTGTCGTGTGATCAACTCGTGAGATATCGGTCTCTAAATAGATTTTCGGCCGAAACGAACCGGTGCTGCGTGGCAGCGCTGTGCGAATCATCTCGTGACTTAGTAAACAAGCCAAACCGTCGTTTCTTCACGTGACACGCAAATCGGACCACCTTGATAGATCGGGTCGCAAGCTCCCCCAATTATCTCAGAGATCCTTTCACCCGCGTTGAAGGTCTCCGACGAAATATTCCGCGATACCAGCGCGGTCTCCCCCTTTTTCCACTATTCCGAATCCACCTCTGCCTATCTCCTCGTTTGCAATCATGGCTTCGCGTCGCGACGCCACTCCTTTATAATGTGGTCATCCTCCGGTCCAAGGCTCAGGCGAAAGCACTCAGTCTAGCGCTGTCTGGGAATGAAGAACTGGGACAGTTTATCAAGAAACTGAGGGTCGAGGGTGGATATGGGGCGCCGATGCTTGCTATTCTGAAGCACTCCCCGAATATCTCCGACCTCTTCGTCTCCCTGGAGATTTATTCCACAGATAACACCAACGGGCTATGCAAAGGCCTTGAATTGATCAACCCTACTACCCTTATTCTTCGGAGCGCCGTGGCAAATTGGTAGAGAACAAAATGGTCTCACAGTTGTTGGACGCTCTCTCAAAATCAATCCCCAAGTGGGACCGCTTGGTATTATATCCGTTGTTTTCCAATCTTGGGTACTCATTTTCTCTGTCAGCGTGCTTTGATTCCCCGTGGACGCTCACGTCGGAATCGAATCGTTTCGAACCGGTTTTCTCACCTTTGGCCAAATCTAAACGGTTACACACAGTTGCGATCTCTACCGTCAGTAGTGCAGCATGGGCCTACCATATGTTCAAGCAATGCCCTTTGGAAACCATACACGTCAAAAACGCCGCGTGCTACCGTCGGAGCGGAACCGGTGGGACCTACGCTTGGAGAAAGACCCCCGAGCTAAGACGGCTTTTGAAATTTGTCGACTGGCCGTAGGTCCCCTATCCAGATACGCAAGTGTTTGCTGAATTAGTATGTTGTGCAGCAACGCAGTCCACCGGAACCCATTCCGGAACTTCCACTTGTCACCAATCCGTTCTTCATCCCTCTCGCTGGCGCGCCGCAGGACGTACGCGATCAAATCTGGGCCCGTGTCTTATACTTCGCCATGTCCGTTCCGGAGCTCGCCTATAATCCTACTATGGGAGGTTGTCCCTCCCAAGCTACCGCTATTGTTGGTATCAAAAACATTTTATGTACATCGATCCACAATATTCCGCATGTAACGCTGATTTAATTCCACAGCGACTAGGACTGCCCTCAATGTGTGCACATGTATTTCTGCAGCGGTCTTCCGCCGTTCCCAGCTTCGCCTCGGCTCTTTCGCGCCAACCCGTCAATCGGCCCCTACGTTCGTAGTCTGGCCGTTGAATACTTGCAATTCCTTGGCGATGACTCGGACTCGGATGTTGACGATGAACAATCAAAAGTCGAAGTCGAAGTCGATGAGTCAGTT
The DNA here is from genome assembly GCA_029378375.1 of Mycena olivaceomarginata. Classification (NCBI taxonomy): domain Eukaryota; kingdom Fungi; phylum Basidiomycota; class Agaricomycetes; order Agaricales; family Mycenaceae; genus Mycena; species Mycena olivaceomarginata. The sequence goes on from JARKIC010002029.1 coordinate 72,122, forward strand.
GGGGCCGATCCGATGCTCGCTGTGCTTTCGCGAACGGGTGCGCTCGTACGATTCGGTCGTAACAAGAACATTCCCATCGGGCGGTTTTCCTTCAACGTCGAACGATCGATTTCCTGGGATGCTTTCGAAACAATGGCTCGGTTATCGGGTTCCAGCTTACGTGATTGTGCTGCACGAATCGACACACGCGAATTGGCCTCAGCAAGTGTATTCGCCGGCTTGACCGCACTACGAGCCTTGGATTGGGACTCTTCCACCACTTTCGTTGACGTACCGAATGGGATCTTCGGACGGGTTACCGAACTTGGAGGAGCTGCGGATCTCGTCGGCAAGCCCATCGTTCATGCTTGTGATGTCCCCGGATGAAAGTGCGTGTTGTCTTTTCCCTCGTTCCTACTTCAACGTTCCACAGGTTACCTTATCTCCGACGGGTGGTGATTTCTGGAGGTCCCGAGAGTACCGAGACGCTTCTTAGGAGTCATGGTTCCAAATTGACCGAGCTCTACGTTTCGCACGCAACCCTTCGAACTAAGATACTCGAATTTTGCCCAAATCTCCGTACGCTCTCTATTTCTGGGGTATGTTCGAACACCTCGTGTGGATTATTCCCAGTGCTCACGAGACTAGTACGGCCGTCCCGAGGCCGTTTCTTTCAGCCTCCCGGAACCGGTTACGTCGCTCGTAGAAATTGTCTTCGAAGCCTCACAGTCCCGCAAGGATAGCCATATGTATGTATGTTCCAACCCCTCCCATTGTCAATACCGACCGCATTCTGTATCTTAGGAGCAAGATGGAGATCGCTGAATGGGAACGGTTCTTTACGGAATTTGACCCCGTAAGCTTTCCGAACCTGCGCGAAATGAAGGTCGAGTACTGCGAGTGGCCCACGACCGAGTGAGTGCGATGACATACTTGCAACGACGTGTCGCGCTCAATTTTATTGATTGCAGGCGCGAGATTGCGAAGAGTAGTTGGGCGCGGTGGGGCGAGATGATGATGAAACGAAACATTAATCTGGTAAACCGGAATGGAACGAAATGGCGGCCGCGATTGAAAGTCAAATAGTTTCGTCGTCTGCACGGCTACCTCAGTTTTGTCTCGCTTCTTGAGATTGTATGCTTTCCCGCGTTCCACTCATCAGTCTCTGTAAAGATTGGCATCTCATCCATCTTTGTCTTCAAATTATATTCCGCAGCACTCGGGAAGATAGTCCCTCCAGATTTGGTTTGAGTACGTCAACGTTGTTCACCATGTTTGATCTTCGCGGACGAGTTTCGCAAGGGCAGTTTAGGTATTTCCAGTCGAGATCCCTGCTAGCCTATCCAATTCAAACTTCCAGAAGCAAGCGGGAGCGAGAGATGCGAAAGAAAAATGGAGAAAAAAACAATTATTGCATAACGTGGGAGGAAAAGTTTCAAGGTAAAGATCTGCTGGGATCGACAGATTTCCTCCTGGCCTGTCGGTGTGGTCATCAAGTATGATGTGACGCGTCCAACTGTTACCAAGCAAAATCACACCACGTGTACGTGACATCACGCGTCTGCCACTGCCTTGCCACTCCCTTGTTGTCCTCGAACGAGTCGAAGCGTTGAAGTGCTATTCAGTTGAAACCAATTCCTAGGTGAGCACGGGACCATTATGAATGACCTCGTTTAAATCGAGGTTACTCCCAGCTTCCCCCATGTCGGACCACTCGCTCCCGGACGAGATTATCTCAGAGATCCTTTCACCCGCGTTGAAGGTCTCCGACGAAATATTCAGTGATACCAGCAAGGTCTCCCCCTTTGCAAAATACTCCGAATCCACCTCCGCCTACCTTCTCGTCTGCAAATCATGGCTTCGCGTCTCGACGCCCCTCCTTTATAACGTCGTCATCCTCCGGTCCAAGGCTCAGGCGAAAGCGCTCAGTTTGGCTCTGGCAGGGAATAAGGAGCTGGGACAGTTCATCAAGAAGCTCAGGGTTGAAGGTGGATATGGGACGCCCATGCTTACTATATTGCAATCCTCGCCCAACATCTCCGACCTCTTCGTTTCCCTTGAAATTTATTCCTCAGATACTCCAGTGGATTATGCAAGGGCCTTTCACTGCTTAATCCCAACCGCCTTATTCTGTGGGACCTCTCTCGTAAGCCACCAGAGAACAAAATGGTCTCGCAGTTGTTAGATGCTCTAGCAAAATCAATCTCCCGGTGGGGACCGCCTGGTATGCCTTTCCTCGTTGCTAGCTATGTTATTGCTTACTTGGTTTCTTTTTTCAGACCGTTTTTGACTGCCCGTTTGTTCAGACAACGGATCGGGCCCGAAAAGTCATTTCACCCTTGATCAAGTCTAAACGGTTGCACACTCTTGCAATCCCTCGTGTTAGCACTTCGCTGTGGGCCTATGATATGTTCAAGGAATGCCCTCTTAAAGTCATCTACATCAAAGAGCCGCTCGAACAGTATGAGCGGACGCATTACCTACCACGCTTCAAAAACGAACCAAAGCTCATGGCACTTTTGAAATTTACTGGCAAGATCACTCGGTACGTTTTCCATCTACACCGATGCTCGTTGTTCAAATTGAATACATACAGGACATTAGACGAACTTGAACCCAGACAGCCGGAATCCGCGTTGGAGCTCCCCCTTATCGCCCCGTCCCTCAATCCATCCTTCACCCCTCTGGCTGACGCTCCGGAGGACGTATATGACAAGGTCTGGGCTCGTGTTTGCATTTCGTGATGTCTGTCCCGGAACTCACCAACGATGTCAAATTGAAAGACGTCCCTCGCAGGCTCCCACTGTTGTTGGTGTCGAAAACATTTCATGCACGTCCGTTCAACAATATTTCTCGTATTATACTGATACAATTCCCACAGCGACTCGGACTGTCCTCCTATTATGCTCATGTGGTGCTGATGGGATCTGCGGCTCTTACCAAGTTCGCTGCAGTTCTATCGAGTGACCCCTCAATCGGCCCACATGTTCGTAGCCTGGTCGCCGAATACTGGGACTACATCGACCAGTTCTGGGACAGCAAAGATGAATCATCTACTGAGAGCTAGGTTTCGACTTCAGAACCGACGCCGACCTCAGAAGCGATACGATGCTGGCAGTATTTTCTCGCACCACTGGGCTCGTACAATTCGGTGGCCGCGAGAAACAATCCCGCCGACGACATGTCCTGCGAGACAGAAAAATCGATTTCTTGGGACGCTTTCGAGGCGATGGTTAAGTGTTCAGGCTCCACCTTACGTGAATGCCATGTGCGAATGGCAAACCGTCAGAGCACTTCAAGCTCGGCAACTATATTCGATAGCTTTACTGCTTTGCGAACCTTGGCATGGGATTTGCGGACTGCCTTCAGAGTAGCGAACGTGCCGGCCAACGGGTTGCGAAACTTAGAAGAGCTACGTATAACGTCCACGAGCTCAACGTTCATGGTTGTATTATCCGGGATGAAGTGCGTGTTATCTACTCCCTTTTTTCTTGTGTAAACGGTTGGTCCATAGGTTGCCAATCCCTCCGATTTCTTGTACTTTCCGGTGATGACTCAACCAATCCTGGACTTGAAACATTGCTGAAAGCCCATGGTCCCAAACTAACCGACCTCAACCTTTCAGAGGACAACCTTAACACCCTGGGGGCAAAGATATTTGGAACTTTGCCCAAATCTCCGCTCGCTCCTCATCCTTGGGGTATGCTTCATGCCTGGTGTGGAACTTTCACAGTGCTGACGAGACTAGCACGATGCTCCAGACGTCAGTTATTTCGACCCACCTAGCACGGTTACCTCCCTTGTCAAAATTATCTTGGAAGTGCCAGACTACTGGAGGTATAGGAATCTGTATGTCCCAATTCTTTCATTCATTCTCAATACTGGCTGATTTTCGTGGTAGGTCCAAGGATGAGGTCGTCAAATGGGGGCAATTCTTCGACGGATTTGAACCTGAAAACTTCCCGCAGGTGCGTGAAATAACGGCTCATTCCTGTATGTGGCCGACGACAGAGTGAGTACTCTGAAATATTTCCTTGTGTCACAGTGTCCCACTCACTATTCACAGGCGGGACATTGCGAAAAGCCCTTGGGTGCGGTGGGCCGAAATGTTGCTCGAGTGCAACATCAACCTGCTGGACATAGCTGGGACGAAATGGCGGCCGAGGTTAAAAGTCAAGTAGTTTAATTGTCTGCACGACTACCTATGTTTTGCATCCTGCTTCTTGAGGGAAATATCATGCTTTTCCCGTGTTCACAGTTCCATGCGTCAGATCATATTCAAGCAGTGGGAGAGGGCGAGAGATGGGAGACGGGATAGTATATTTGCAACGTCAAAACACGGAGGAAATCGATAGACGAGCTTGAACGCGGACACTCGGAACCCGCCTTAGAGCTCCCCCTTATCGCCTCCATCCCTAAATCCATCCTTCACCCCTCTGGCTGGCGCACCGGAGGACGTACATGATAAGATTGGGGCTCGTGTTTTGCATTTCGCGATGTTCTGTCCCGGAACTCGCCAACGATGTCAAATGGAAAGACATCCCTCGCAGGGTCCCGCTGTTTGTGGTGTCAAAAAACATTTCTCGTATTATGCTGATGCATTTCCCTCAGCGACTCGGACTGCCTTCCTATTGTGCTCATGTGATGCTGAGACGATCTTCGGCCGTGCCCAGCTTCGCTTCTGCTCTTTTGCGTAACCCGTCACTCGGCCCCCACGTTCGAAGTCTGGTCATCCAATACTGGAGCTCCATTGACCATGAGTTTGGAACCACTGATGCTCGCTATCCTTTCGCGAACAAGTGGGCTCCCACGATTCGGTGGCAACAAAGATCTTGCCAGCGACACGTTTTCCGCCGACAAGGAAGGACTGATTTCGTGGAATGCTTTGAGGCGATGGCCCAGTGTTCAGGCTCCACCTTACGTGAATGCTTTACCCAAATTCATACATACCAAGTCGCCTCGGCAAACTATTCGCCGGCCTGACTGCACTGCGAACTTTGATCTGGAATTCTTCCACCACCTTCCTCGAGGTACCGAATGCATCATCTGCCCACGGGTTACCGAGCTTGGAGAAGCTGCGGATTTCGTCAGCGAGCACATCCTTCATGACTGTGTTATCCCAAATGAAGTGCGTGCTGTCTACTTCCCTCTTTTTTACTTTAATGTTCGATAGGTTACCATCTCTCCGACGTGTTATACTCTCCTGCGACTCGCCAAGTTCTGAAATATTTCTCGAGACTCATGATCCTAAATTGACCGAACTTCACGTTTCGAGTTATTTCCTTTCCATCATGGAGAGCAGGGTATTGAAAGTTTGCCCAAATCTCCGCTCGTCTCTATCCTCGGGGTATTTTCCTACACCACGTCGAGTGTTTCTCGTGTTGATGAAACCAGTATCGTCCTCCAGATGCCGATGATCTCTACCTCTCTGAACCGATTACGTCGCTGGTGGGAATGATCTTCGAGGCATCCTCTGTCCGCAGGAATATGTACGTCCCAACTCTGCCATACTTCATACCAAACTCTGCCATACTTCTACCACTGCATTTTGTGTCCCGGGCCAAGAACGAGATCGCTGAATGGGAGCGATTCTTTACCGAACTCAACACCGAAAGCCTCCCGAACCTACGCGAAATCTGGGTTGAGAACTGCAAGTGGCCTACGACCGAGTGAGTTTGATGAACAATTACAATATGTCGCGCTCATTGACATCGCAGGCGAGACATTGCGAAGAGTGGTTGGGTGCGATGTGCCGAGATGATGATCAAATGCAACATCAATCTAGTAGACCGGACTGGAACAAAATGGCGGTCGAGATTACAAGTCAAGTAGTTTAATCGCTTGAACGCGTTGCTTCTCGAGGGAATGTCATATGTTCCCGTGTTCTATTTATACTGCGACAGATTGCCGTGGCGACATTTTTGTTTGAGTCGATGTTGGATGTACACAATTACTTCTCAATACTTCGTTGTGGTTATCTCAGTCTTTCCAAGGCCTATCTATTGAGGAAGTAACTGGAGCTATGCCATTCAAGTTGAAGGAAGTGTGTACAAAGCTCAAATGTGCGGAGAATGGTTTCGCAATTAAATTGGAAATAAATCTCCCCGAATGTTGACTGGGTTTTGTGGAGTCAGATTCGTGTGGACATGCGCGAATGTAACCAACTCGTCGACCTGAAACCTTGTGAGGACGAAAATATGGTTGTTGAACTTTTGCCAAGGTTCGCTGGTTCTCGGTCTTGCCCAAGACTCACGCTATATTGTATATATATTCGAGCTAACGATTTACTGACTCTACCACGGCACCTCATCCGTGTTGATGTCCCAAGGATTTCCATCGTTGGAGACTTGGTAGTTCCAGAATCTTCCACTGCTCTTTTCCTTTGTCGCCCCGTCAATACACGACAAGATCCCCGCAACACCATCCTCCACTTTCCCTGGCGCCTGCTGGATGCTGCCGAGGCCATTTCTGGCCGCACCCTCGTTACCGCCAGTAGCAAGCCAGCAAGGAGAGATCGCCAATGTGATGAGCGATGGGTTCTCAACGTTGAGCGCCTTTATGAGGAAGTTCGCCACGGTCTTCGAGGAACCGGACGCGCTAGCACTCATGTTCATGTAGCGGTGGATGGAGCCGGTGCTCGAGGAGATGTATATAAATTTTGGTGCACCAGTGGACGACGCGGAAAGTAGCGTGTTCATGGTCTGGAATAGAACGATCAAGCCAAGCGTGTTGATCTCCTAGTTTTCCCGGAACTCAGAGAGGGTTGTAGTAACGAGCGGTCCGTAGTAGTCTGCAATCCATGGGGAAACATTTAAAAAATGGTATCTTAGTCTGATAAAGCGAACCAAGCGCATACCTGAAGTTGGCGATGACAACGTCAAGCTGCTTGGCAGTTTTCTGTATTTCGGCAATTGCCGCCTTGTTATCGACCTTGTCGCCCGAGGTGAGCTTCACAGAATGTACGTTGGGGTGCTTGACTGTGAGCTCTTTTACTGATTGTCAATGGGCGGTAGGATCCCGTGCTCTCGCAAAACAATTGTGTTGGGGCGTGCTGTGATGGCGCGGCGATGGCGGCGCGAGTCCATACCCGAGACTTGTCAGTTAGCGCTTCGGGTAGTGGAGGCGTTGAAAACATACCGAGGTAGACATCTTTCCAGATATTTGGTGGGTGTGGGTTCGAAGATGTTTCCATGCTCAGTAGCCCGTTTTATCATGACCGGTAGTGGCCTGGCATGCTTGCTGAACGCTGATTCAGAGAAAAAGGGCTTATTAACGAATTGATAATGGCCAATTGAATTCGCGACTAAGCTTGTGTTTCGTGGAGTAATCTAAAAACACGCATCGGCGACCTGTCTTCCGCATGTCGTTGGTCTGGACCTTGTACGTCGGAACCCTAATCCATTTGAAGCCAGTGTTATCATGTCAGTTACGGGAGGATGGGCAGTACTTCAACACCATGCCGAATATAGGTGCTTCCGCTCAATATAATGGGATAGATTAATTGCCCTTGATGGCATGCATAATCCCTACCTCAAGTTGAATTTGAAGTTTGAACCGGGGCACCATAAACGGCTCTCAGCTACATTTTGGCCGCTCACCAGCAGTGTTCCTGCTTAAAACCCATAACATTTTGCTATCCCATAATCCATAGATTTTTCTGAGGCCATAACCCATAATTTAGGAAAATTTTGTTGATTCTTGCATTCAAAATTGGTGTGTCGCCTGAAGTTGCGTCGACAAGTAGTTCTTGTTGCACATTGCATCATGCTGTGTAGATCAAGTGTAGATCCCGCTCGGCACCAATAAACAAAGAAATCTGGCAATGTCTCTTGAGATCCTTCGAAAGGGTCTTACTGTATTCAAAAACATGTAAAAAAGCGAAAGGATGTTCTACTGGAATGTCTCAAACAAAGCGAGAAGATCTCTGAGGAGAATGCAGATTGGCTTGACATCAAGCAAACCATGTGGATGAAGAAGCCCTGACTCTACACAACCTCGAGACGGCATCCGACTATGAGCGGGGAATCTCCCGGCTTGACTCAAAGCAGAAGGAAAATTTCCGAAACCCGTTGCGAGGAGGTCAGAACAATGGTAAACTCGTCTATCTATGATTACTTTACATACACTTAGGTCTTGGAATATTTTGAAGAACGATTTCCCCCCCCCTTTCAAAACCCATAGGCTGTGATAACCCATGCCCCAAGGCTTCCACCGAGAAGTATGGGTTAAGACAGCTTTGACTGTACCTCCAGACTCCTTCACGCACTTTGTGTCCCAGGTCTTTCTCGTTCAGACACTTTTTTGTTCACCGGACATAAATTCAGAGTGAAAGACTTCACATCTCAAACCCTGCATCGAATCATATATGCACAAGACCTGGAGGTGTATGGTACACACCCACGCTGTTCTGCGGGATTCTGTGACGTTTGGCGGGAGGTCCTTGTTCAAATCAGGGCCAGGTCTTGGCTGCCCAGACACCTTTTTATTTCAAATTTTTCATAGGACATTTCGGAGTGAAAGAATTCACCTCAAACCCTGCCCTGGACGACTATACACAGACCTGGAGGTGTATGGCGCACACCCACAGAATTTAGGTCCCTGGTAGCGAGTTTGGTGGGAGGTCCTTGTTCAAATCAAGGCCAGGTCATCCTTTGCCTTTTGGAAAGTTTTTCCCTACTTTTTAGCTCCACAAGCAGTTTGGTGCGAAGAGTTCACATTCTCAACGGATTCAATTACAGGGTTAATCTTTAGACGACCTGGAGGTGTATGATGCATGCCCACAGAATTTACACAAGCCGTAGCCGATAGTTTCGTGGGAGGTCTCTGTTCGAATCAGGCCAGGTTCATTCTATATTTCTGTGTTACGGAACTTTTTTTGCTTGCCAAAGTGAAAGAGTTTACGTCCCTGAGCCCAGGCTTAATTGTAATTTAAGGAGGTGGAAAACCCCCCAGCTTTTCATTTGTGCCTTTTGGGCCAGGCTACAACTTTTTTTTGTGCATTAAGCAACTTGAGATAAGAGATAAAGGTTTCCACATTGCAAGCTCCATCTAGGTTCAATTTGAAGGTGACAAGACCTGGAGGTGTATGGTGCACACCCCACAGAATTTGCAGAGGGAGTTCTCGCCAACAATTTCGTGGGAGGTCCCTGTTCGAATCAGGGCCAGGTTCTCTATTTGCGTTACGGTACTTTTTTTTGCTCGCTAGAGTTTATGTCCTCGAGCTCAGGTTTAATTTGCAATTTAAGGAGGCGGAAAGACCTGCCCGGCTTTTCATTTGTGCCTTTTAGGCCGGCCTACTGACT